>JAQFVV010000223.1:0-85000 GCA_028023455.1 Epiperipatus broadwayi | reverse complement strand
CCTCTGATTTATATAATAGTATCATCCATATCTATGACCACATTTTAGAGTTGTTTAAATGGAAGGGAAATTCCAGGAATGAACTGGTTTTCCTTTAAAGTATTGGTCTTGTTGGCATCCAGTGCATATGGACTACGTGTTGGATTTATGTATATTAAACTCCAGTTTATGTTCTGCTGAGCAGTTACTAAGAATTTTAATTAGTTTTGTGTCTGGTTTTTGTGGGCAGAAAGGCAGTAATATGATCCATATATTCAACACATGTAACATTTCTCTTCATTGCAGGTATGAATATTCCAGTCATCTTGATTTCAATTGCACTAAGGAGAGCATTAATGTAAAAAGTGAATAGAAGAGCACTTAGGGGTGAACCTTGTTGAATAGACTGAAGGATGGTGTGGATTTCTCTACTTAAAAGAAGATTTGTAATCAAGTAAATTACTCCCCTGGAAATTGATATGTCTGCTAGCATATTAATTAGGATATTAATTGGTATCATATCAAATGCTGATTTGATTTCCAGTTGAACTATAGCTGGTCCATCCTTTTTGTCATTTCTTACAGTGTCCATCACTGTCTTATATAAAAAAGGTATCTGCCCAGTTGAAGATCGCTTGCTCTTGTGAACTGATATTTTGACAAGAATGGCAGTATGTAGGGCTCAATTCTATCTTTATCTATTGACTCCAGAAACTTGATACCAAATGAGTTCCTTGATATAGATCTGAAATTTTAAAATGTGGTCATTTTCCTTCTTCTTAATGAATGGAATTAAGAAGATGGGATACAGCCTATGAATGTGATAAATTCTCTGGGTTAAAAAGTTGGCTAAATCTGCTAGATATTTTACTGAGAAATAACTAAGTGTTTATATACAAAGCAAGGGATTACATGTAATCCAGGATGACATGAGTTTTATATTGAATACAACTTTTTTTTCAAAATCTTTTAGAACAACAGCTATATTATCTTTTGGGCAGCCCACACACTTATTCAGGGGATTGAATATTTCTCTTGTTGCAAGTTGTGTTTGTAGAATGAGTAGAGCAGTTATAGAATAATATTACTTGCAATGGTTTGTCATTCTACCTTTATAACTAATGGAACCAGGTTTGTTGGAACCTGACCTAGAGCCCAGTAAATGTTTGGTCTAGACAACGTGTTGATTTGATTCAGGAATATTTTCCTCTTCTTTATCTCCAATATTCTTTGAGTGAGTCACATGCTGACCAATAAGCTTTTCTGAGGGCTATTACAATTGTACAGACCACTGTGGTGGAATCACTAATTGTTATTCTTCTCTGCAGAGCATCTGTGAATGCTAAAATTCTTGTTGGGGAGTTTGGTTTCTTGTTATTGTATCGATTGTATATGGGATTATGTTTAGAATGTAATCCATTTCTGAGCAGGATCCAAAACCATGTTATGAATTTTGAATATTAATATGTATATCATTGAAAAGAGATATTATTTAGTTTGACCTGGGAGTAATATTCTATTTGTTTTGTCTGTACTGACTGAGGGTCTATATGAAAAAAATATTTTTTAAGATAAACCATTACAGCTGAATGAACTGAAAATGACAACTTCATTAGTACTATTTTCATGATGTGATGCAGCAATGGTGAATAAAACACAACATGAATTAAAGAAGAATGTCTGCCATTGTTGAATGAACAGAGTTTTGTGGAAGAAAACCTTCCCCAGACAAGAAACGAAAAGCCAGCCTGCGTAAGCATTTTTTCAAAAATCTATTTGTATGAAATGTTAAAATCTCCCATTTAGTATTATTGAATGTATTGATGATGCAAATTTTGTGTTTCTTATATCTATAAAATTATTTATAATTGGTACACCTGTAGGAATATACAGATATGCTATGTTCAGCATTATTTTTTTATGATATAGATCAATAATTAAAATGGAACATCAATATGTATTATTTTAAATGATATGAATGGGCATGTTTTGGTTAACACAATTCCTGTCCCAGCCATTGGTGAGAATGTGGCTCTGGAAAACAATGAATAGCCTTGATTGTCTTGGAACATAACTGGATACATTTGTGATTTGTTATAAATCTTTGTCTCCAGCAATCTAATTATGTGTGGTTGGATAATGTTAATCCATTTTCAGAGTTTATAGGATTTTTTCTACAGAGTTTAGTCTACTGACATTAACTGATCCTATTTTTATCATCATTGCTTTATTTAGTGTCTTTATGTATGATTAAGAGAGATATATTTATATTAGCTGTTTATTTCTGGTAAAATATTGGACTTTCATCTGACAGACCTAGAGACTTGTCACAAGCTGTTGTATTTGAGCATTACTTCCATTATATCAGATTATCACTTGTAGTATTGCACATACTGTAATCTAATATGTTACTGGTTGACTTTTAAACTTTTTAGCATTGTCCAGAGACTGTGGTCAATCCTCTTCACTTAGTTCTGGGGTTTGTAATTCACTTTTCCTTTCTCTTTATTTGCTTGGTGAATGATCTGGTTTACATCTGACCATTAGTATTTTTAAGTCCATGTTTGAGTGTGTTGGGCCAGCTATTGTTGATTATATAATGTTTTGTGAAGTTTTGTTTAGAATTACTGTTTCTGAAATGGTTTTCAAATTTCACTTATGACTTTTAGTGCAATGGAACTGTGTTGATCTGATAGTTTATATTGTATTTGTGTATTATCTTCTGATGCTATATTTGGGTAAAACTAATGAAATTATTGATGTTAGCATCATTTATACTAGTGATTTATGCTCTTCCATTTGTTTGTGGCATATTATTTTTTATCATTTTTTTGCATTGATATATTGTTGTAGTTCTCATTTCACAGTGTGGACATTTAATTTTTGGATATGCATTTATAATGTGACCTCTTTGTTTACAGTTGAAGCATGGAGGTTTAACTCTGAGGAGCATGGTTTCTTTATACATATTTAACATAGGGATGTCATTCGGATTTACATTTTTGTTTAGGCACAGTTTAAAATGATAATTGTTACTTAGTATTGGTATAGCCATATCTCTTAGATACATAGGTTGAAAGGTCACCACTGACCCAAAAGGAACCATTTGCTTCATAAAGTCATTAATGAATAATTTTAGGTGTTTTTAATAATCCCTGTTACACAGTTTTCTTTATTCCAGTCCATCATTTCCAGTGCATATTTTTCTAGCATGAGAATAGTCTTTTGCAAATTTATTTCTCCACCCTTCATCAAAAAATTCAACAGCAATATATCTGAGGTTAGGATATTCCCCAAACTGTAGTAATGAATCCCACATTTTGTTTGTTATAATCGCTTCATGCAGTACATTTGTGGAAAACTGTAAAGAGAGCAATTATTATCCATCATAGCTAGAACAATCGAAGAAATGGTAAAAAACATTTAAGTGAGAAATAATGGTCTTTTGGTATAGCATGATTGAAGGCCTCCAAGATTCTTCTCAAGCTTTTTTCAAACCAGGCCTTCTCCATTATTTTGATACATTCCTGATGGGTTTCAGTAAGTATGTCTAAATTAATCATGTCATTTGCTGCTGATCTATAGAATCTTGAAACTTGATTTGTATTTTTACCCATAGATAAATTTGCATAAGCATTTTCCCTTTCATTATTATGCTGTAGCAATAAAGTTGTGACCCTCATAGCTTCTGCATATGTGTGTGACATCACTTCACATGCAGAGTCCATGGGATCTGAGATATATTTGCCACAACAAATAGTTGTGGTTAATGTTTTGGATAGGATGTGATTTTTTTATGAGATTTGTCCTAATTTCAAGTCTTTAATAGCAATTTAGTCTAATTCCAAAATTATTTAAATTGTAAGTTATTCATTCCAGCTTTTTCATAAATATATAAATTATTTGGGTAGTTTTAATTATCTATATGAAAATTGTTTTAGCAAAAAAAAATAAAAAAATAAGCAATATGCTGCAAATTATAAACAGGATAATATAATATCCAATGATGATCAAACAAATAAGAACATCATATATATATATATATATATATATATATATATATATATATATATATATATATATATATGAAAATAAAATTTTAATATAAATATTTATATATTTATGTAAAATAAAATCACTGCATATTTCTAGCTGAAAATTCAAGTATAAAATGTTTATCACAACTCACAGCTACATTTTATTCAGTATCTCTACCTTGCCAACAAAAATAGAATCTAAATTGTCAATACATTTACTTGGACTATTAGATTCAGTCTATCTTTATTTACAAGTTAGCACCACTAACAAAATGTTGTTGTAAGTGTAATAGACATTTTTATGAGCAGGTTGTTTTTTAATTTAGACATAATAAAAAAAGCAATCTGCAATTTCATAGAGAGTGAAATATTATTGACAAGGTTCTTTAAAAAGTTAATATTTTATAATACAGGTAGAATGGGTAAAATGGTACATGATATACTATGTTATTAAATTGATAATGATCCAACTGAAACTTATTAAAGAAAAACTACAGAGCCATAAATTACATAATTCAATATTGAAGCAACAGTTTTTTTTTCTCATCATCCTTGATATTAAGAATTGATTTTTAACTACTTCTGCAATTTATTAAAAAATTCAATTTATTTTGGATAGATTTTAGACTATCTGACATATTTCTCTATGTAGACATTTTGTCAGATAATATTGGAAACTATTTATTTACTTTATGGGTAAACAATTACTTATTTTAACCAATAAAAACTCATACTACATAATATCTTTACTTGACAACACATAAATTATAACCAATCATTAAAACCACTTAACCTGTAGACAATCTCAATATCAATATCAATCAACAATCTCTATTAGTTGTCAAACTTCCTTTTAATATAAAAAGTGGAATCCAAATTTTCTTTATGGTCCACTGTATTTATATTGACACTAAAGATTTCAACCTGACCACATAGATTTATTTATTGATACAAAAAAGTTTAAATAAAGTTTCTTAATCAGGTAAATATAACTTATTCTGAATATGGAGTAATAAATACTCAATTATAACATTGCAAAACACAATAATAAATTTCAAATGAAACCCAAAGATTAATAATGCTCAAGGCTAAATGGGTTTATCATGAAAACAATCAATAATTAGACAATCACAATATCAATAACAATCAACAATTTCAACAGGTTGTCAAGTCACCTTTTTCTAACAATGAAGTTGAGACTCCTTTATTTATGACCCAATATATTTATATTGTCATTAAATTATAAAATATGATATTTACCTAAAACTTTACTATGTAAGAAAGTAAAAAGAGAACTCATCACAAATTAATAGTAAATATTTGAAAACCAGTCACTCTTCGCAAACCTGGGAGCTTAATTTAAGTATAGGGATTTGAATTCAGATTTTCAAGCACCCTTCAACTATCCACACTATCTCCTACAACTGATACGCTTGACCACACACATGTAGACAAGATAAATAATCACCAATACAAGTATTTCAGCTAAACCAACACTCATCAGTTTGTCCAGATTATCATCTCCTATATATATATATATATATATATATATATATATATATATATATATATATATATATAATCAGTGCTCAGTTTATATTAAGATAGCAAATCTTCATTCTTTAATGTACAGGCTTCAATCCACTCCAACCTCCAACTTTTCAGCCATCCATATCATTGAAAATCTGATGATGAAAACTCAAATCCCATGCTGAGGCTAATATTATTGCCATGCCCATGTTGACCTGAAGTCACTCCGACCCCCCCAAGTGCAGGACTGTATCCATTTAAACACATATATATGAGGGATGGACAGCGTACAAGCTTGATGTGTAAATATTTGAAAACCAGCAATCTTCACAAATCTGGAAGATTAATTGTAAGTATAGGGATTTGAAGTCAGATTTTCAAACACTCTTCAACTATCCACACTATCTCATACAACTGAATCACATGATCACACACATGTAGAAAAGATAAATAATCACCAATATACATATTTCATGCTAATCCAGACCTCATCAGTTGGTCCAGATTATCATCTCCCACACACACACATATATATATATATATATATATATATATATATATATATATATATATATATATATATATATATATATATATAATCAGTGCTCAGTTTATATTAAGATAGCAAATCTTCATACTTTAATGGACATGCTTTAATCCACTCCAATGATATGGATGGCTGAAAGGTTGGAAGTTGTAGTGGATTGAAGTCATTCAATAGAATTAGTCATTTGATTTATGAGAGATAGGTTGACCTGTTACTCATAGATTTAAACTCTTCTCATAATACTTTGAGGTGCAGTTGAAATAAAAATGCCAAGAATTCTAGTTTCATATGCACAATGTTTTGAGAGGTAATATCCCCCCTCTTCTTCAGATGTTGCTGGCCTGAACAGTGATATTACTATCATGGGATTCAAATCTGGACCCTTACATTCTTGACTATTGAATTTTAAGGTAACATGCTAACCAACGGAGCCATCCTCTAAAGGCAATAGTCAGTAGAAAAAGTGGAAAATCAGGAGTAATCTCATACATAACTATATAATTTCTACTGACTAATGCCTTTGACAGGATGAAACAGATGGTTAAAGTGTTACCTTAAAGTTAATAGTCAAGAATCTAAGGGACCAGGTTCAAATCCCATGATAGTACTGTCACTGTTCAGGCCAGCAACACCTGGAGAAGAGTGGAAGATAATACCTCTCAAATCATTGTGCATATACAAACCTGTTTGATGTGCTATTTATTAACATTTCAATGTATTTGGAATATTTAAATAAAGTTAAATTTTTCTAAAGACAATACTCATATTAGATTAAGGAAATAGTCCAATATAAAAATACAGTTCATGTTTTTCTTATATTAAATGACCTTATATACTAAGTAATTTTAGGGACAGACTTCCTGCCCATAAACCAATGTATGATTCATTTCTCAAATAGGTTAGTCATGGTAGGTGATGAGGTTTTAGAAATGACATTAGTGCTGAAATATGATCTACCTGAAATTGATTGCATGTTGTCAAACATACCAGAAGTACTCATACAAAATAAAAATCACTGAATCTAACTTAATTAAAAGTGACAATGTAAATAAGTTGAAATCTATCATTTATGAATATCAGATGTTATTTTCTGAAATATCAGGAGTAATAGAAGAATTTCAGTGACGAACAAAATTATTTTATAACCAACCATTTCAAGTCAAATCTTATTCTTTGCCCTACCAATACCACAAAGAAATATCCAAAGAAATTAATAAAATGATTGATTGGGGAATAATTTCCAAATGATCTTACCATATTGCATCTCAATTGTGATGGTAAAAAAAGAAAAATGGATCAATGTAATTTTGTTTAGATGCAAGACAACTAAATAAAATAAGTATTCTGATAGGAATATACCACTGTCAATACACAAATTATTCATGAAATTTGGAAATAAGCAAGTATTTTCTACATTGATTTAACCTCACGTTATTGGCAGTTAGAACTTCATCCAGAAGAACACTAATACATGGCATTCTGGTATGAAGGATTTACTTACCAATTTAATTGTTTGCTATTTGGATTGATTAATAATGATGCTGGCATAATAAGATGTTTATACAAAACACTACCTCCTAAGATCAAGCAAATAAAAACTATATATGTAGATGATGTTATAATTGCATCATATTCTAATGAAGAACATCTTCAACATATAAACCATTTTTAAAGACTGTCATGATAAAGGAATAATATTACTGCTATATAGAATTTGCCTAAACCCACCAACAAAAATAAAATCAGATCATTTTTAGGATTATGTAATTACTATAATTGTTTTGACCTAAAATTCTTTGATCACTTGGAACCATTACTCAAACCCATAACAAAAGATAAGAAATGTAACTGGACTGAAGTGCAAGATGATGCATTGGCTAGATTTAAAACAGGATATTCACAGCAAAATATGTTAGCTTTTCCTGACCATTTATCATACAAACATATAGCAGTAGTTACAGATTAGGGGTGACTTTATCCCAAATCCAGGAGGATGGCCATCTAGAAGTCTTCTAATTTATCAACTATTTCTTAAAGGATCCAGAAATAAATTATACAGTTACTGAGAAAAATGCATTAATAATAGTGTGGGATTTCAAAAATTTTGACAAATGCTTCTCAGATCAGATGTTATAGTAATCATTGATCATAAATGTGTTGAAATATTAAATCATAGCTACCTAAATAATAGTTGTCTTGTTAGATGGAGTATGTTCTTACAAGAATTAACCTAGACAATCAAGTATTGTAAAGGATATAAAATCATTGTAACTGATGCAATAAGTCAGAATTCATGTAGATCAGAGTAACACTTATTGTAGATAATACCTACTTTATGAACATTGATCTAATATGCAATGAAAACATAGAGAACCATTTTGTAAAACACCCATAATATACAATCTAAAGATTTATATCCAATCATTAAATCCTTAATTGGAGAGGAAATTCTGTACACAGACAAAAAGTCTTATTCAATATAAATTAGATAATCAGTTTTTGACATATAAAATAAACAATGATATATATGGGTGGAACATAGTAATACCTGAAATATGAAAAAAATACTATTCATACAATATATACATTGTTTATATGATCACCACAGTGGCACATTAAAAAAACTGGTTTTACTAGTCCATAATCTACTAAGATACTCTAAAAGAAATACAAAATAGTCAAATGAGCTAAAAAAAAGCCAAAACACTAAAAAAGAGTTACATTAGTTCAGTAGATTATACCAGAAAGACAAAATGAGATCTTAGCTATAGATGTTTATGGACCTTTGCCTCCATCAAATAACCTAAAATATTTTAGTAGCTTATGATTTTTTTTACATTTATTGCAGCTTACCCTATAACCCAAGCTAATACTAGATATACCATCAAAACAGGCAAAACTCCATCAAAGTATTAGACATCCTTTATTTTAAATAGATAGTAAATCCAAAAATTAACTTTACAAATCCACAATCAAACCTCTGTGAACATGTAATGTGGGAGCTTCGTTGTTTGTTCAGGACCTATTTGGAGAACAGACATAAGGATTGTGTAAAGTGTATGAAATGTGTAGACAATTACATAAATTGGAATATAAATGAATCAATAGAATTCAATCCCATTGGACTACACTTGAACAAAAACATACCAACTTTATTTCAAAAATACATACCAACAACTACAAAAAACCTATAACCACAGGAAGAGATCAGAGGAAAACATATGCAAGTATAATGCATATGGCTCAGAAACACAACAAAATTAAAATAAAACCAGACTACCAATTCAAAGTAAAACAAGGTATTTGTAAAAACATTACACATTAATAAACCACAAGAGTTATATTCCTTAAATTCTGCAATTCTTATGATGTACCATTCGCTATCATCAAATGAGCAGGTCTAAATGCATATTGGCTGGATTGCAGAGGTGAAATCTATGCATGTACAATGCCCATAAATAAATGCTTAATGAGGAAACACAGATTAACTTCCCTACATGATTAATCATATAAAAGGTATAAGATTAGGTTACATCAGGTTATAATAAGAACTAAAAGGCAGTAAAAAATTGTGTAAAATGCTATGATCAATCGATGAGGATACTTTAAAGTAAAACTTTCAAATACAAGTAATAGAATACCTTTACAATGATCAAACATTTAAATGAGTCTACCATTTGGCAGAAATGAATACTTAGTCATTTAGGTAGCATTAAAACAAATCAAATATGCTTCACACAGTATCAAGATTAATGTTTTTAAACACATACACATGTACATGATATCTACAGTAGATATGCATACATAATAATGATCAGTTCTCTAACTAAATTCATCATACCAATGTATGCACCAAGAGTAGATAGATGGATATAAAATTTTAACTTGAAGTAACAACAAAATCTAAAGATCAATAAATAAACCAAGGACAAAACACAAATTTGCATAAAATATTAAAAAAAATAATTTTATTTTTTTACATAAAAACTTGAGCATTAAAATAAATATATTTGGTACTTGTATACTAAACATTCAATGAAGAGAAGATAGCAGATCTTTTCACATCTGTGATATATTTTGAATGTTGTTATTTTGCCAACCATTTACTTAAGTTATCAAACATTACAAAGTTTCCAAATCATTAATACAAATGTGGACAGCTCTCCTATTTTTTCTTCATTGCAAGAATTGTACACAATAGTTTTAAAAAATGGCAAAAAATATTATAGAACCCCTATGAAATCTACACGCGATGACACTTAATTTAATCAATTTCAAAAAAAGGTGTATTTTTTTGTTAAAAACATAAAAGAGATATCTTGCAAGATTAACAAAGTTATTGACAACATTTTTGATCTATCTTAAAAAGTGCATCCCCCCCCTCCGGAAAATACATCGAATTCAAAGTATTGACTCAAAACTACCAAATGTTACACAACGTATGCATATCACTAAATTATTATATTTTTTAGGAAATCAGAAATTAATAAACTATCAAATGCTACTCGCATAAATCAGTCACTAAATTATAATTTTATTAAATAATATTTACAAAAACACATATAGATGCTACTTACACTGTAATAAAGAACAGTAATTAATTACATTAAATAAACCTATTGAATTTTCAGAGAAAATTGACCCAAACCTTCGCTCCAAAATGAATGCGCGTTGAGATTTTGCAGAAATAAATATGACGTATTGGATTAATTTGAAAAAAAAAATCAGATTGCACAATAAATACATCTAAAAGTTTTCTTTCATTAAGTTAATGGATGAAAAATGTAGTGAAAAATGCTACTTGCATGCAGAAAACAAAAATTATCAGAAACCTATCCTTTTTTTGGTAAATACACCAAACTAAGTGTGTGAAACTGACAAATAAGGGAAGAGGTTGATGAAAGATCATTGTTTTGCTTCTTTATTGATTGCAGTAAAGAATACAATAATTTCAAAATAAGAACAGTGATATTTCATTACTAAATAAAATTGAGTAGTGTAATTTTGAATCATGAATAAGCAATTATAATTACTCTATTAAGTAAAGTCACCACTTTATTAGATGATCTTTTAACATCTTAAATGTAATTTCATTAAAGTAACTCTTATGACAAATTATTTAATATCAATGTACTCCCAATGTATAAAATTAAAGACAACATATGCTAAGTTTTACAATAATCAAATTAGAGGAGTGTATTGATGATGATGAAAACCATGAAAATGACTTAATAATAAAGTAATATTTATTTTTGACACCAAAACCTGAAACAAATAACAATTTTACTGTCTGCCAATATCATCAAGGCAATATTTTTTTCTGACACATTAAGTGAAACTTTAGGATATCAGAAAATTTTAGTTCAATTTTGACATAAATTAAAAATGAAATAAATTAATAAATAAAATGGATAATTTATTGAATTTAAATAATTCTGATATTTGAACAAATTCTCACACTTATAAAAAACATTCTTGCTATTATAGTCTCCTTTTTAATTCTTTTAAAAATTGTAAATTTTCCAATCTAGTAATAAAATCACTGCTGAAAAAGATATATATTATTCATTTGAGCCATATACAATTTTAAACATTTAAGGTGAAACCTGAATTTACATCTTAAGGTGGTGACAAAGCACAGCTACAGGAACTACATATCAAGTAATGCAACCAGCACTCAGATATACTAAGTTTGTTATAAGAGGTAAGTGTGGGATTATTCAATACCTAGGAAAAACATATCAATGCCAGTATAAAGTCATGGGAACACACTACACCTGGCTTTATACAAAAATACATATAAATAAGATACACATTTTGGAATATATATACTAAAGTAGGAGCTAAAAGCTAAGTATAACTTTTATAAATAAATATAAGTATATCATCATGTGCAATACTTCTCTTATTTTTTAAAGATTTTACATGCCATTATAATCTCATCTACAATAAGACTAATTATATTTATTAAATTACCATTATTTATATTATTAGCAAAATGGTAATAATTATTATTATTATTATTATTATTATTATTATTATTATTATTATCAAATGAGAATGAGATTTTGTTATTGAAAGATAAATTACATTCTATGGAACGATTTAATCTGGATCATGAAATTGAAATACAGGGTTTGCCTTGTCAAGAAAATGAAAATTTGCCGTTAATTTTAACTAACGTGGCGGACAAGCTCGGTGTTACAGATGTCGCTGTAAATTTGGAAAACGTTTTTCGTACAAAAAATAAATCAGGAGCTCCAGGTTTTGTTGTAGCTCGTTTTAAATCACGAAATTCTGCCATACAGTTTTTAATAAATAAAAAATCTGTTTTAACAGTTTCTCAAATTTTGCCTGGGGTTAATAATAACAAACGTATTTATATTAATCAGCGTTTGACTCCATTCAATAGAAGGCTTTTATGGTTGGCGAAACAGAAGTTACGTTCTGGTCAAGGTTTTGCTTTCATTCATAATGGATCAGTGTATGTGAGAAAAGATTATAATTCTCCTCGTGTTTTAATTAGAAATGAAAGTGATTTGGAGTCATTCTGAAATTTATTTGTTATGATAAATTCTGATTTGATTTCTCAGGAAAAAGATTTTGCTTCACTTAAATTATTTCATTTAAACATACGTAGCATTAGATGTCATTTTGATGAACTTGTAGTTTATTTAAATAATTTTCCTTTATTTCATTTTGATATAATTATTTTAACTGGAAACTTGGATTTCTTTACAAGAACAAAATTTATATAGTTTGAATGGCTATACGAGTATACTTTCTCCTCGTATGCATTTACGATCTGGTGGTGTTATGGTTTTTATAAAAACAGGTTTAGACTTTTCTTTCAATATTCCAACATTTAATACTGCAGAATGTATTTTATTAACTTTGAGACTCCCTAAATGTGTGCTTTCTATTTTGGCTATATATAGATCATGTACAAGTAAAGTTTTGGATTTTGTTACTGAACTTGATTCTTTGTTATTAGATTTGGGTTCAGAATCTGCTGTTTTAATGGGTGATCTAAATATTGATTTGTTAAATAATGCTTGTAAGTCTACTATAGATTATTTAAATTTACTTTATAGCTATGGATTTAGTCAAACGCTTTTTCACCTACGCGTATTACTCCTATATCTCAATCTCTTTTAGATCATATTTTTGTTAGATTAAGCAGCAGTTTATTTTCTGATTCGTCTCTTTCTAAATTATTTCTTACAGATCATTTTGCTACTGAATTAAAAATATTGAATTGTATGGATAATATTAATGTTTGTGCATATGTTGAGGAAATTATCTTTTTCTAAATTGAATTATTTATTATCTGTTCAGAATTGGGATGAGATTTTTATGATAGATAATGTAAATGATGCATTTTGGGGTTCCAAGCTATTTGTTTAGATTTAATTGCTAAAGCAAAGTTTCATTTAAAATTGACAAGTAAGAATAGAAGAAGATCTCTTTGGGTGACAGATGCGCTGGTATGTAAAATTAATCAGAGAAATGTATTAAAATCTTTGGATGGCTCATCAGATGTTTTAAAAAAACTTAATGTTGAAATTAAGTCTGATATTAGAAAGTTGAAGTTTAGATATTATAAAGAATTTCTTAGTGATAAAAATGTTTCTTTGAAATGGAGAACAATAAATTCTTTGATTAAAAAATCTTCTCCTGATCGTATTAAATGTATTAAATATAATGAAAGTTTAATTGAGTTACAGAATAATGAAAAATATTTAGCTGATCGGTTTAATGAGTATTTTGTAAATTTATCGATGCGTGATGTGCCTGAGCAGATTTTGTCTTCTTATTCAAGTTTGAATTCTTTTTTATATTCTGATGTTTCTGAATCTCAGTTGTCTGTAGCAATTGATAGTTTAAAAAATGTCACTTCTTTTGGACTAGATGGTATAACACCTAAGATGCTTAAAGAAAATAAGGTTGCATTTTTGCCTATTTTAGTTCATTTATTTAATTTATCTTTGCAGTCTGGATCATTTCCAGAATGTCTGAAAGTTAATGTTATTACTCCTGTTTATAAAAGGGTGATTCTACTCTTATGGTCAATTATAGGCCAATTGCTATTATTTCTGTTTTTTCTAAATTATTGGAAATGATTGTTAGGGATCAAATGTTGTCATTTCTGTTTAAAAATAAAATTTTATCTGACTATCAATATGGTTTTCTTCCTGGCAGAAGTACATTAGATGCTTTAAAACATCATGTTCAGTATTTAACATCTTCATTGGATCAGGAACTTAAAACATTGGCTATTTATCTTGATTTATCTAAAGCATTTGATTCTGTTAATCATAATATTTTGATTAAGCGTTGCTACTTGTATGGTTTTCGTGGATCTATTGGTAGTTGGTTGGAGAGTTATTTAAATGATAGGAAACAGTTTACTAATATTTATGGTACTATCAGTGATGTTGTCTTGATTAATTCTGGAGTTCCATAAGGTTCAGTACTTGGTCCTCTATTGTTTTTAATTTATATTAATGATTTATTTTCATTGAAGTTACATTCTAAGATTTTTGGTTTTGCTGATGATATTGCTTTATCTTGCAATGCTGTTTCTTATAATCTTCTTGAAAAATTAGTGAATGAGGATTTGGACCAATCGGAAGATGGTTGGCATATAATTCATTGTTGGTCAATTTAGATAAAACAAAAGCTATTCTTTTTTCTTACAAGCGTACTTTTTTCTCTCTTAAGATTAAAATTTGCTGTAAGTATATTTTGCATTATAATAGTATATGTACTTGTGAGAATATTCCTTTGGTAGATAATTATTGTTATTTGGGAATATATATTGACTCCAGATTGTCCTGGACAAATCACATTACCTATCTTTGTCAACGGTTATGTAATTTAAACTATATGTTTTATTATTTAGTTAAATTTCTTCCTGGTCTGCTCTCATTTTTATTTACATTGCCTGTTATCAGAGTATTTTATCTTACAATATCATTATTTGGGGTAATGCTTCTCCACATATTTTATCTTCTTTGCGTGTTTTGCAAAATTATACTTTGCGCATTATTTTTGGTAGATCTCATTCCTCTTCTGTTCGAGATATTTATATTGCATTTGGTTTATTTGATGTAAATCACTTATATCAATATAGAGTTATTTTTGATATTTTTTGTGCTAAACCTTTTCTGAATTCTAGAGTTTATGTTCTAAATACTCGTCTTTCTAATAAATTTCAATTACCTTTACCAAAATTTTAAGGAACTAGTAGAAGACAATATGTTTATTCTGGGTCAAAGTTGTTTAATAAATTTGTATATGAATGTTCAATTGATCTGAATAATATTTCTTATATATCATTCAAAAAATATTTGTGTCAATGGTTGTGTAGTATGTATTAATTTTGGCATTTATTTTATTTATTTAATTAATTTTATTTATTTCCTAAACTGTTCTTTTGAGTTTTTGATTGTATTTTTATTTAATTTATTTTTACATGTAAATTCCACACACAAGATTTTTCTTGTTTGGAGTTTTTAAATATTTGTGATGTACTTTGTTTTATTTCATAGAATAAATTGAATTGAATTGAATTATTATTATTATTATTATTATTATTATTATTATTATTATTATTATTATTATTATTATTATTATTATTATTATTATTATTATTATTATTATTATTATTATTATTATTATTATTATTATTATTATTATTATTATTATTATTATTATTATTATTATTATTATTATTATTATTATTATTATTATTATTATTATTAGTAGTAGTAGTAGTAGTAGTAGTAGTAGTAGTAGTAGTAGTAGTAGTAGTAATATTAGTATTAGTATTGATGTTGTTGTTGTCTTAGATTTCTAATCAAGATAAAACATCTAAAAAATCATATGCCTTTTATTTGAAAAATTGTGCAAATAAAGAAAAGGATAGTTTTAAACTGTATTTTTTGGAAAAAATAAACATAAAAATGTTAAAAGTGCTAATATTTATCCTATTATAATATATGTTAAGGCTATAACCTTATGATTATGCACCTGTGAAAATGACAGTAGGGACCTCTGCAAATCTTTAACACAAGATTTATTTAAAAGATTTGCAGAGATCCCAACTGTTGTTTTTTTCAGGTACATAGTCTTAATTTTATAGCTTTAATATATATATATATATATATATATATATATAAAGCTATAAAATATATATATATATATATATATATATATATATTACTTTACGTAACTTAACGAGTATACGCTTTACAAATTTCATTATTATCCTATTATATAGTAAATCAAGTTAATCATGTATTGAAAGCTGTTAAGACAAGAGTAAATTTTTTTTGACTAGAATGGATAATGATACTTCTGCTGAAGATGTGATTGTGCGTTTGAAAAATGTTTTAGATATAAATAGTGTGTGCTATATATTTAACACTAAGTCTAAATATTCTTCATTTTATTTATCTATTCAAGAATCTGAATCTGATAAAGTTAATGTCAGTAACATTCTGCCTCTGTCATGGTTATATTGCCCTTCTATAAGCAATTTAAAATATTTAAGATATCTTAATGCTGATGTAATTAATAGAACACTGGATTATAATATATTAAATATATAAGATTATTGAAGAAAGGACATAAGATATTATATTGACTGATAATGTTGATGAAAGTAGCATTGTAGTGCAAGATATAAATTTGCAAAATAATCTGTGTAATAAATAGCAATTCATGTATTGTTGCCATAAAATGTACTGGTCTTACAACTAAAACAATTGATTTTAAATGAGAATTATTATTAAATGAATATGGTATTATCTTTTTAAGAGAGACTTGGTTAAAAAAAGAAATTGATAATATTAGTTTATTTGATGATTGATATTATGTGTATAGATGTGATAGAAATTATAATAATGAAACAAGAGGAGGTTGTACTTTGATTTCTACTAAAAAGACATAAAGCTTATACAGATATTTATTAATGATAATGATATTAAATCCTCTTGGATTATAGTTAGTTTAAAAATAAAAATAAAATATTGTTAGGTACTATATATCTTCGACCTACTTTCTCAATGAATGCTTATTTCTGATAATGGAACTGGCTTTACTTCAGCAAAGCTTAAAGAAGCAATTCAAGACTGGAGGATTAAACACCCACTCACCCCCTTACAACAATCAATCCAAAAGATCAGCTAAGAAAGCTGTACAAACCATAAAGTCGTCCATCAACAAATTGGGGAAACTTAAAATATATGAATCAGTGCTGTCTGCACTCCTTCATCAACATGTGATCCTTAGTGCCAAATCTGGGAAATCAATAGCTGAACTATATTTAAGTAGATAGTTATGCACAAAATTATCAAACATTGTGCCAATTGTGGATAGAAATAAACATCAAGCCACCTATAAATTTAATAAATTTAAACCACAGGAAGAAGTGTGGACCGAAAATAATATGAACTAGATTTGGTCACAGGGGGGGAGTTATTATCATTTATCAAAACAACTCAAATAAAAAAATGGAGAAACATTTCACAAGCATGTAAACCACCTGTGAAAAGATGAAAGTGAAGAGATAATTCCTGACATTATCAACACAACGGACACCACCAACTAGTTAATAAGAGAAAACACATCAAGTGAGGTGGAACATAAAAAACAACAGCATGGTTAAAGGAAAATAAAAAGACTCATGTATCTTAATGACTATGTACTGAGTTCAGAGGTTAAAAACTGATCACTAAATTTGAAGGAAGCAATGATATGTATGTGTATGTTTAAATGCACACACACACACACACACACACACACACACACACATATACATATATATATATATATATATATATATATAGGTATAAACTTATAAAGAAAAAAAATGGAAGTTTTTGAATTAAAGAATTTTCAAAGACTTACTGTTTTAAAATTAGTAAGTATAAGATTTATAACTTTTAAGATTAGAGAAAGATTATTTTATAAAATAAATACCAGTCTAATTAATGAGAGTAGAATACATTATTAAGGAAGTGAAAGAATTAAAAGAATTCAAGTTAGATTTTCTTTATAAGATAAACGATAAACTATAAAAATAACTCATTAATTAAAGTTAGAAGATAACGGTGTAAATTCTTGTGTGGATATTAAAATGATGAACCACCTGAGTGGATGGACAGGAGTACTGGCCAATCAACTTCAGGGATTGAATAATGAATGTCTCCATACTAATTTGATGAACAAGAGAATACTTATTTCTTGGAGCTTCACTTGTGCACAAGGTCATATATGTTGGAGAAGATCGTCGCCCATGACACAATGATTACAAGTATGAAGAACTGGGGTTCAGACATGGAAACATGCTGTTAAGATTTTTACTAGTTGCACTACTCGAAATTATTGTTTATGTATGTTTCAGGTCTTATCATGTTAAATTCTCTAAAGATTAATTGTTAGTAGTGATATATACTTGTGGAAAATGCACTCTTAGATTAGCTGCATGTAGTAATATGATAGCTATACCATACATGTGTACATATGTAAAAATATATATTAGTTACATGTAGTAATATAATAGCTATATCATACATGTGTAAATATGTAAAAATATATATTAGCTAATCTAATGCAATTTTAATAAGAAAAATACTTTAGAGTAATTTTTTATCTTTTGTATAAGATTACTTTAAATTTTATAAAACAATGCTTAATCTACAAAATGTTGTTTTATACTTTTGGTGATAATCTAAAATTAAATATTGTCTAGGTAAATTGTGTAATTAGATTAGTTTTTGAGTAGGTAAGAATTTTTTAATTAAAAACAGGTTTATCTTAAGTATTTTAGTGTGAATCAACAAAGATGTAAAAAAATTCTGGGAAAACAGTGAACAGTGAGCCTTTGTGAAAGTTTTCACAAACAATTGTATACTATTCAAGATTCCAACTAAGACAATGGGATATTTAATTTAGCTCTGCAAGCTACACTTGTCTTCATCTAACTCTTAGAGGATTCTCCACCAGTAGTTCATTTCAAGTGGCTTTTAGGTATATAGACATGAACAACAAATCATTCCTATTAGTGTTATCTAGAATACGAGTGGCTGAGCATTTTATTAATTCAAACATCATTCCTAGTTTAACTACATTCAGTGCTGATTTAGAGGTGATCTCTACCATTTTAAAATCTAAGGACTACTCAAAACAATGGCTGATACAACCAAGTGATAAATGACATCAAACAATCTACATGGGGTTACTTGGAGGTATCAGCAGTGGTTTGGGGCAGTTCTCAGAATTCAAAATGGTAAAGAGCATATTCTAAATGGTACACACAAACCAAGCTTATAATTGGGGAATATTAAAAGCTTATAATTTCTAAAATATGAATTTAATTACAATAAATTTCTATAATCACATGTAAAAGAAAATAAAGATAGGTCAAATCAAGCTTATAATTTTGAAATACTAAAAACTTATAATTTTTAAAATATGCTACCTGAAAAGGAAATTGCCTGAAATAAAGCATACTAATTTTACAATTAATCAGATTTTTTTTATCAAAAGTCATTGTATGCCTTCTTTTTTATATGTAGTTAGAAAATACTGGGGATAAGAAAAAAATGGCATTGTTCACATTTGATCTTCTGATGTCGATATCGAGTCTACACTTAATCATATGAAGTTCTTACAGACTCTTGAAATTAATGCATGTGAACAATGTTAACTTTTTCTTATCTTCATTTTCTTCTTCATAAAGCATGTGAGAAATAACAGTCCTTATTTGGTAAGAAAAATATGATTTACTAATTTTTTATTAATTTTATAATTAATATTCTTTCCTTCAGACATTTATTTTTTCAACTAATGTTAAGATAAAATGCAATTTATTACTAATTGTAGAATTAATATGTTTTGACAATTGTTTTTTTTTTATTCAACATTTACATTATTTCAAAATGTGATTATGGGCTTATATTGTAATAAAGTTCATAGTTTAGATCATAAGCTTTTAATGTTTTGAATTTATAAGCTTGGTTTAATCAATTTGTGTTTATTCAACAAGTGATTATGGGTATATATTTTAATAAGATTTAGTAAATGACAGCATTCCCACTGAAGTATACAGTCAGAGGAATGCAGTTATTTTTGACAATATGTAGTATCATCCATAAAATGCAGAAGTCACAAGTTCATGGTTTATGTAATTTTTAATGACTTTTTTAAATTAATATAAATATATATTATTTTTTCCGTTCACTTTTTCTCTTTAAGTATTTTAAATTTGTATTATAAAAATTATAAGCTTTTAGAAATTCAAAATTTATTCATTCCTCACATTTTTTTGTATTGGGTATATTTTACTCGTGATTTGTTTAGGCATAGTTATATGAAATTTGTGCTTTAATTTTTAATTATTGGTGTAAAATTCAATCGTGACCATGTGGGAATTATTCAATGTCATTTATAATTTGGATATGACAGCCGTGTTTTTGGGTGGTGCTTAGAATTCAAAATGGTGGAAAGTGCTCTTTAAATTGGTACCCTTCATTATTTACCCTTTATTCTTTCATATGTCTTAAATATGTAGAAATCTGACATTTTTAAATTGTCAACCTCAATTGAAGTCTGTATCAACTAACACTAACGTAAACAAAATCACAAATATGGCACAAGAGTAATTACTTCTTCAAATAACTCATGAAATGCAAAAACTTATGACACCAATGGACCTAATTGTAATATGAACTTTATTATACCTTCCATAAGCCATGTGTGCTTATATTTATCTTTAATTACATAAGTACAGCTTTTAGTATTAGCAATGTTAGATTAAACATAATTGTTATTTAATTTTATCTGTACATTATTTAGATTGGCATTATTAATTCATTTATGGATGTTTTGTTTTTATTACATTTTGTTTTATGAGCACAAAGTTTTGTCAATCCATAAAAAAGAAAAATCATTTTAAATTAGTTTTTCTTTCCCTGCCACTTTTGCACAGAAATGGTTCTTATTTAACGTCTCAGATCAATTTTCTTTTAGTAACTTAACTGTATAAACAATTACTCTCATCTGTATGTATAAACTGTAGATTTTCTAAAGTTTTGACAATTGTGCATAACATGTTATTATAGTTTATAACTAAAAGTGTTTGATTTGCTTGGATGTGTGGACTTACAGTTGATATATATATATATATATATATATATATATATATATATCAACTGTAAGTATATATATATATATATATATATATATATATATATATTGTAACTGCATGAATTCGACGATGCTGGTGATGGAAATGATGATCAATCTGATCTGAACAAAAAAAAAAAAAATCCAAATGAATCTAATCTAATCTAGCTCAATCGGGTCGCCATTATGTAATAAACCATCGTAGAGCACAAATAATAACTACTAGAGTCTAATTTGTTTAAGCTATATGTAAAACGAAAGGATAATGATATTATGTTCTCCAGACATCAACAAATCTATCACAAGTACAACGTAAATTGCAATGAGCAGTGAAATCATATATCATTGCCCTAAACAATAATATAATTAGGCTGATTGTTTGATTAGCAATTTCATGAAAATCCAATCCAATCAATAACTAAAACAGATTCTAATATATTTTATTAATCTATTGATATTTTAATAATTTAAATCATTTAAATATTTAATGATATGAGATTTTATCTAAACGGATGAGCTTCTAATTAACTATAATTGCATTTTTTTTTTTTTACAAAACGTTTTTTTTTAAATGTTGAAACGAAACAATATTTGACTCAAACGTATATCTAATTCAATAAACATTAAATATGAAGTATAAACATTCATTCCTATCTTTCAATAAAGCAATACATAATTATTGCTTATTCATATGTTAAAATAAAACACACCACAAAATCTATTATCAACAATCTATTAACTAATTTCTAAATCTACAACGACCAATTACATTATATAAAAGATATATTAAGTTTTCATTGGATGTTTATTAACCTATAATTATTAATATTATCTATTTAAACCTTCAAATAAATAAATATGAATATGGTTGGTAATAATTAAAACATATGATTATAATTGAAATTTATTCCAATTAAAAGATAACATTCAATTAAGTTAATCAACGCAATTTGTACTCTTCATTTTAGAGAAATTAAAAAAAAAATATCTAAGACTAGTTATTCTGAACCAATGATAAAGTACGATTCATTCATTTAGATTTTCATGACGGGATCAGACAAGTAGAGAAATGATCGACTCTAAGCTAATGATATTACTTGTAATATTAACTAAAATAAAATATAATATATAATATTTGAATGCAGAGACATATATAAAATTTATATGGGAATAAAATGAATTATGCCAATATGCAAAACATACCATATCTTATATTCTAGTTCATTTACCAGGATGAGTTTGAATCTTGCACCGAATATACAAAGCAAAATACCTTAGGCAATCCAAATAAAATAATTAAGTGTAGTCTTGGTATTTAAATCAAGTCAATTTATTTGATTATATAAAAAAAATTGGTAAGATTAACAACAAAATACAATAGGAAATTAATATATTTCTGATCGATTGAATTAATGAAAAAAAGTAATAAAATTTATGTGGGTAACTCTAAAATATTTTGCGAAAACAATGATGACATGTATATATAAAAAAAATGAATGGAGAGATTTTTGGATAACTTACCGAAAATTTTTATATAACAGATACCAAATATATATAATTGGATGAGATTGAAGCCTATTTGTTCATTAAAATAATAATCGATAAATGAATATGAAATAATGTGATATACTTAAACTTCTTGTCTGTTCGATGTTTTAAACTAAATTTTATACAAGCGAAAATCAAATTGGATATTAAAAATAACATTGGATTGTGTTAATTTATATGCAGAGAAGAGTTCAAATAACAAGTAAAGCAACCTCTGTGATCATTTCATTGCCTAAATTCTATTACTCCTAAAGATGATTTAAATAAAATACAAATCATCCTTTTTAAAAATAAAAAAATATATACACACATATTTATATATAAAAAAAAATCATACCCTAGATAAAAGTCTGTCCATTTTCATTATTTATTGATTAATCATAGTTTATTTATCCTCAGTCCTATGATGTAGAGAGAAGTTTATTTAAAAAAAAAAAAGATAAGTCGAACTTTAAATGTTTCCTTTCATTGGAAATTATGTTCAGATAGAATAATCTCATGAATTTTAATAACAGCCCTTTTCCTTTTTTTTTCCATTTTAAAGAGGAGAGTGCAATTTAACTAGCCTTTTTATAGTATAAATTAATCCAGTTGATCCAGAATGTTTTCCTAGCTTGGAACATGGTATTCATCCAATGCAATGGTAGTTATACTCCAATTTTTTTTTAAACCAGAAATCTCTTTGTTTTAAAAATAGCTGATTTTACACATATTTTTTAATAGGTTTCCCTTCTCACATTTTGTTGCCATCTTCTTTGGAACTTTTTCACAAACTGCCATTCAAATGAAAGAATGGGCAGATAATTTAAGTTTATTCTTCCATATTTTTTATAGTTTAACAGTTAAAACATATATTGACAAACTTTTATTTAAATAATATAGAAGTACATCTATTCTGGGCAATGACAAAAAGATGAGAGACTTCTCTTATAGTCCTTTCTGGCTATTTATATGATGTCTTCCTGACATTATTGATGTCATACCAACTATTGGAAAGTACTCAAATAAAGCTCAATGTAAATGATATTTCAGAACGGTTTTTTCCCACTTGTATTCAAGTGTAATGTAAGTTTGGAGGAAATGGATACATGGAAATGAAATCAAATTCGATATGATTTTTCCTATTATTTTTAAACCAAAATAGAGAATTGATATTACAACCTTTATTCACTTTATATATATATAATATTTTTTAAATTAATTTATAAACAAACATACATGACATAAAAACATTGAATTATACGTAATAATGTTACTATGGTGACTGCATTAACAGAAATAAAATATGTAAAATAATATTGATCCTATTTAAGTAAACTTTTATATCATACTAAATTGTTTCCAAAATCTATTTATTTGCCTATACGTTTTTTTCTTGGGTTTGATTATAATGAATTTAGTATTTTAAATCTGTAATTAGCAGTAAACAAAAGTATTTAATAAGCTTTAGGTTGCCATGGTTATCAATTTAAACCTATATTTCCAAGATCTCCCATTATCCATTTATCAAGCAAAATAAAAATCAAACAAGATCAACAAACTTCTTTATTTTTTTTTAAAAACATTGATCATAAATCTGAATATTCACTATATATATATATTGTGACCTTTTATTTAGGTCCCTGTATTAAATAATCCAAAATTTTAAATCATAATAATATATTTAGTATTAAAATCTTAACAAGTGGCTTTCAATAAAGATTGTTCTGGATGCACAAGGAAATTGTTTGAGTGGAGATGAAATTTTAAACCCAGTATAGGTTTGAAACTAGGGATAAAACAACAAGTTAAAATTATTGTTATTAATTGGGAGATAAATATATTGCTATTTTATTATTTTTGGATAGCAATTAAAATAAATAAACAAATAAATTAAATTTATTAAATCTTGTAAAATAAATATTTTTGTTGTACTGAATCTAAAGCTGTCTTGAATAAGTATGAGTAGTTATTAAAAAGAAAGTCAGATGGAGTAATATTAATATATGCACACCAAGATTATTGGTTTATTTAGCACCACAATGGATTGTAATAAAAACTATATAATTTAACAAAGTTGTAGGGGGGGGGTGGATTAAGAAAAAAAAACTATACAACCACAGACTTCAACTCTGATCTTCTAAAATAAGGAGGAAAAAAAATAAAAATCAGAGAAATTGGGAATTTAATTGAATAAGGATTATAGTATATTGCTATCTAAAACATGGAATAAAATCTAAAAGCCTTGCTAGAATTTTAAGTACCTTTTCCATCGATTGATAGTTCTTAAAAGTTATACTGGAGGAGAAATGGAAACATTGTGCATCATAACTGTCTCCCATAAATATTACTTCAAACCCAGAAAAATTCAAGAAAAAGTAAGCTTTTGATTTAATTATATTCATATTTTAAAATCTCTTCTTTAAAAATGATGCACAAATTATTTATAGTTAAAATTAAGAGTTGATAATGTTTTTATTTCATGCCACTATTAAACATTAAGCAATACATATGTTCCTTGGAAAATCGTAATTTCAAAAAAATAATTCTAAATAATTTTAAAGAAGGATTTCAGAAGATATTATAAACAAATCAAAAGTCATTTTATATCATATAATTTTAATAAAGTTAAAAGATAATTGCAAGTGATTTTATTCTCAATTATTTCTTAAGAAATAAACACTCATCTGATAATTTTTTTTAGCATGAACTTGTGTAATGTTAGAAATGAAAAATTACAGATTCATTAAAATGCTGAGGATATCATATTTATAATTGGATAAATTCTGTTTAATATTGCTAATCATATAATGCTTTGGTAATAAAAATGGAACAAAATAATTATTTACTTATAAAAGTTTTCCAATCAATGCATATAAGTAAGATTTTAAAAATAGTTTAAAATGCCCAGATTGTTTGAAGACTGTTACATATATATTGCTGCAGGAGAAAAGAACAGAATCAATAAATTATTTTTTTTAAAAAAAAGTTAAATAAGTTAATTGCATTAAAATTATAAAGTTATTTTCAATGAAAATCATCTGGATTAAAACGTAAATAAACTGATTTTAGTTACATTCCACTTGAAACTTTTAAACCTTGTTTCACTATGTTAATAACGAATAAATCAATAAATGTCTTTAAAAAGTCTGTTTTGAAGATTATAGTAACCTATAAAGTTATTAAAAGAAATTATCTCCAGAAAAGTGGAAAAACCTATCCTTTTAAGTATGATACACTTGCAAGTGTGAATTTTAATTGTCTTATTAATTATCAGTACAGAAACCATTAAATAATTTTTTTTTGCCTTTGGAGAAGTATTGAATATTGTTTTATTATGCATTGAACAGGATAATAAAAACAAATACATATGTTATTTGGAAAGTTTAGTCATCATAATATCAGTTCCTATCATTTTAGCTCACCAGAATAAAATAAACTTTACTAATAGGATAAACTCTGATAGTAGAAAATTTTTGTTTATTTTTTTTTGTTACTGCTGTGTTGGCTTATAATGCTTATGTCATGTGTTATTTGGGAATATTTTTAAGCATATATCTTTTATTGTGTTATGAAATATATTGAGTTAAAGATACAAAAATATGTAAAATATATATACATCGATTACATGAATTTTTATTTTTTCAGTTAAGGGAAAACATGACATTATGTATATCATTTATCTAGAGAGAATGAGAGAGATATTTACTTCTCTCATATTTTAAAACAGATTTTAATGCATATTATTAAAGGGTGAACATGCAGACATTTTGTCAAAGATATATTAGAATGACTGAATTATTTTCTTATATAAAAGATAATTTGATATAAGCCTTTTTCATTTCATAATTTTGTATAGAAATAAACTTGTCCACTTTGAATACAAATGCAGGTTGATCTTTGTTGCTTAAATATGTTGTGGTCTCTCTAACAAAAGTATAGTTGTCATTTTAAAATAATTAATGATTATTTGATATATATATATATTGGTTTGTCTATTGATACATCAATGGTTCTGCATTGTGAAATGGAATATGCATATATCCACTGTTATTGTTAGTGTTGTTTTACCTTGCTATAATATTGAGAATGATTTGTGACAGTTTTAGCTGATAGAATGTGCCAATAGAATGGCATCCAATAGATTAATATTAATATTGAGCATGGGATGATGGAGAATCACCTATTTTTTATTCCATGAGAGGATAGTTTTGTAGAGGCTGAGTAATAATTAATGATTGTTAGCATAAATAATCCTAAAAGAAAAGATATTCATGGTCTGACTTCTATTTTTTTTTTCACCATGAGGCAAAGCCCACATGTGTACACCCATAGAGAGGAAGTAGAAATAGTCATATTATTATACAACTGTCAGGTAGTTTTATAGAGCCTCCCTTTTTAGTGTTAAATCCCTCATAATTATATAGAGTTAGTTTTTCCACAGTGTATGGTGAAGTTTTGTATTTCAAAATCATATAAAAAGAATAAAATAATGTTAAATTAAGGAACACTTGTCTATCTGTAGTGTTTGTTTAATTGTTCTAGCATTTTATGATGTTGTATGATCTTCATCAGTATAGACAAACCAAACCCAAAACCTACTTGTAATTGTAGAACTTATAGATGTAAGAACAACAGATGCACATTGGCCATGTGGATTTATCTTCATCAAGTAATGATTTAACTAGGGATTGGTAAAATCAGTTAAATATTCAATAATTAGGTTGTGGACATAGATAATGTTTTAGTGACATGTGTTTATTTGACTTTTGATGTTTGTTCTTTAATACACCAAATTTATTTATCTTGAATTTTAATCAGTTATTAATTGTGCAGAATATGATAATTGCCCTTATATTCTGATAAAAGAAATGGCTTTGATATAATACACCCCTTTATAACTTTTGAATTCTAAATTTAAAATTTGTGCATACCATAAGGTCCTAAATACACTGTTGTTTTTGTAATTTAAGTGCTAATTCAGTTTCAATAAGCCTTCATTATCTTATTCTTTAAAATAGGCTAAATAGTAATAAGTGATACTTTGAATATCATTTTATAAGCTGGTTGTATTGACTAAGAATATGGTCAATGGGATACTGAGTATTTTCCCATCCCTGAGTTTAATTTAATATATTGGTTTTATTTCATGTCATGTCTTTGAATTAAAGTTTGTAAATATTGTAAATAAAGTTTGTTGTGTTTGAAAATTTGTTTAGTTGCCTGTAGTCTTATTGCTAATCACCATATATATGCAATAGTATTGTTATTGCTATTGACCTATCAGAAGATTATAAATTGAAATCATCAACGACCGATATAGTACTATTAATTATATCATGCTATATCATAATAATTTTGTTAAGCCTTCTAATTTATTAGTACCTCTAATGCATCATCACACAATAATCAAAATGTTAATAACTTAGAGTACAGATTATTTTAAGTAATATATTAAAAGATAAATATAATATTGATTTAATTTGTTTAGTTGAACCTGCAGAGCTATCATTCACTGATCTTGATCACATGGTTTATAATTATTTGAGAAAAGAAATTTGGTAAGGTATTGTGTTTATTTATTAAAAAGTTATTACTATTTCTTAAATATTAAAGTTATAAGAGTTAGTGAGTTCACAATGTTTATGTGTAACTCCTAAATATAGTTCTTAATTTGAGTTTATATTGAGAGCTGTTTTGTGCATTCTATTTGGGTAGTGGTAAAATCCCTCTCACCGACCCAAGTATATTTTCGAGAATGATCTTTGAGTGTTTGAACCCTGAGAAGAATTAGTTGTTAAGTTTCAAGGTAGAATTTGAATATGTAATAAATTTTATAGATAGTTATTTATTATAGTTGGACTTGAATTAGATTACTTTACTGTTTTATGAAAGTCACCTAAACTTTAAGATGTAAATTACTTCTTTTGTCATAAAATGTGTAGTTTGTTTTGACTTTATGATAAATACTCTGGTTGTGTCAAGCTTGAAATCCCTATTTTTATTTAGCTTATCTTTTTACCATTTAATACAATATTAGTTTATAGTTTAAGATTTCAGTCTCCATTATTAACATTGTTCTTCAATTTCATCTTGATCGTTTTTTTTTAGCTATTCATTCTCATTTGACATTAATTCATTATTATAATTGATTAATCATACATTAACTTTTATTCTTTTATCATCTTAACTATTCATTAACTTTTATTCTATCATTATCTTAATCATTCATTATTCTGATACATCTTTGTTCTTTTTTCTTCATTCTTAGACTCATTTCATTCCATTATTTAATTATTACTTCTTTCCATCATCCATTTAGTCATCTACATCATAATTTACTTATCATTTCTTTTATAAGTTTAATTTCATAATCATTCCAGAGATATAATTATTAGTTATTTCTTGGTTTGCTGAACATCAAATTTAACTCACCATCTCTAGTTTGTGTGGATTTCAAAGCTGGTTTGACCAGAAGTTATTATCTTTATTAATCACCTTGTGATCTTCTTTAGATCTATGGTTTCATGCTAGCTTTATTTAATACAGGAATCATTTCGTTAGTTTTACATTTTTGTTTCTTTATGCTTATATTTTTGATAATGAGAGTACGATAGGTTGCATAGATGAATTTAGTCACTAAAACGTACGGCATGATTCGTTTGTGACCAGTTAGACCAGTGAGAAGGTTACAATTGAGATTATGGTGCAACATAGTGGCTTGATTGATTGATTAAGGATGTAGCTTGGTTATATGGGATTATGGCACCCAGAAATGTGTGGGCCTAACTGTCCAATGATCAGATGGAAGGTTACAATATATATATATATATATAATCATGTGCACGTATTACATATGTCTTTATGTATGTGTTTCTAAAAATATATGCATGTTTATGTATGTATTACCCTGGTAGTAACACTCCAAAGTTTTACCCTATGAAAATGATCAGTTTTGTAATGATAGTTTAATTCATATATACTTTTGTATATTCATATCGGAAAAAAAAACTATATTTGTATGTGTATGATAAAAATTCCGCCATTTTTGTGTATATTTTAAATGAAACAAAACATATCAAAGATTTAAGAATTTTATTGATTTCTTAGACTTAAATCATACGTAAATAATTTTTTTTATATAAAATGATAGGTTGGATTATTATTGTATACATATAAAATGCTAATTTGCCTTGTGATTATTGTTCTACTTAAGAAAAATGAAGTCGCTTATATTCTAGTGGCTATTCATTATCTACTCATTTTTTGATACAAAAAAAATTAAAAACCGCTTTTATACGGGGATGGGGGAGATTCGTTTGTTTATTTTTTATAATTTTTCAAAATTGTTCCAGTAATATTAGTAGAAAAAGAACTTACTTCAATATCAAGGTGATAAATTTTTTGTATCCTTATTGAATGTATAGAATTTAGTTCCTTTTAAGTTCCTGAAGACTATAAAATTGTTTACTTTTATATTCCTGGATATAAATGATAAACTTTTTTTCTTATTATGTTATAGTTTTATGGGGGGAAGGAGGGAACAGAACATGGTTAAAAGAATGACAGAAAGTCATAAGACTATATTAATCACTGTTTTCTGGTATCTAGTTTTTTTTTCCGTTTTTAAAAAGTTCATAATGATACAGTTACCAGCCAATTATATGAACAAAACTCCTCTTCCCTTGACTCAGGTATTTTTAAAAAAAGGTTTTTTTTTGTTTTTTTTTTTTTAAAAAAAAAAAAAAAAAAAAAAAACACTTGGATATTATATATACATATTTAAAGATAACATCGCAATATAGATATATAAAAAAATTAAGATCCATTGTATATGAAAATATCGTGCTATGTCCTTATCAATGTTCTGTTAGTTAATAGATATAAGAATCAATTTGAATATCATGTTATACATATATAAGTTATGCGCAACAATATATATGTGCGTGTGAAAACGTCCTATAATATATTTGGCATTAAGTCCTGCTTAGGGATAATTTCCAATGTTGCAATAAAGTATAATGCCATTGAAGTTTTAATTAGTGGGTAAATAATGTGTCTGAAGGTATAGGTGTGTTTGCACTTACCTATATGCATACAAACACATATTTGCATAAAATCTGACTATTGATAAGGCTGTATATTCTGACTTTTGTTTATATTAGAAGCAATGTGAAATTGTTATTAAAATTATTAGTTTCTCAAAAAAAAAAAATAAGAAAGAAATGTTTGAAGATCTGAGTATGGCAAAAAGGAGAGATGATAGAAAATCGTAAGCTCAGATCTAGGATGGGTGAAAATATGAAAAAAATACAGAAAAAAATTAAGGACATCATAGATAAAAAATAAAGGAGTTATGGATAATATAGAAGAGCAGAAAGAGGCAATTAAGTTAGACTTAAAGGAATTTCATGAAGGTCAGAAAGACTACATTAAAGAAATAGTAAGTCATTAAGGTTGGATATTAAATTTAAGGACATTTGTCAGAGAATAGAGACTGAAAATTTATTAAATAATAAGAGATTTTCCGAAATAGAAAATGCTAGGTTAATTAAAATTATTGGTAGAGAGAAAGAGAATCAAACAGATGAAAATGGCCAGATAGATTTTCAAAGTGATGAAGATATTAGGGATGAGGTAAACAGTAAAGAAGAGGTTGAAGTTAAAAGAGTAAAGTTTGGTGAAGGCAGAGATCTACGTAATATAAATCCTTTAGCTATAAAATTTATAAGGATAGTGCCTTTTAAAGGTGGATTTACAGAAAATCCGTTAGAGTATCTAAATAGTCTAGAAGAGTTGTTTTCATTATGTACAATGAATGAAAGAGAAAAGCTAGCCATTGCCAGAAATCATTTAGCTGATGTGGCAAAGAATTGGTGGTAATCCTTACTTAACAAACCGATGACTTATGGGGATTTTAGGTATTTGATAATATGTAGCTTTTGGAATGAAATAGGCAAGATAATGTATGTTACCAGATATCTCAAGAAAATATAATTTTAGGAGAGGAAGTTATACCAAGTATTTTAGAGAGCAGATAGTTAAATTGAAAAGCCTTACTGCCTTTTCATTGTCAGAACTGCAGACAGTTTGAATCATTCGACATAATCTGCCAAGGGCTATCAAGCAAGTACTTATTGCTGCCGATCGCTTAACCATAGAAGAAGTGACAGAAATACTGGATGCTCTAGAGATAGCTGATTCTTCATATGACCATAAATCTGGTAATCTTAAGGATAGAATAAGTTATCCTGTCTCAAGTATGCAGGTCACATCAATGTCTGATAACCAAATGAATTATAGTCCGAGAATAGGAAAAAGGAAATATTTTGAGAATAGATGTTGAGTATTTTCATATTCACCTAGAAATGATCCTCAAAGTTGTTCTAGAAATAGAACTAACCCCATACCCTATAGGCCTACTACTAGTGGAATTACCACTATATTAAAGAAGTCTGGGGGAAAAGTAAAGGATAAATCTATGGCGGTAAACTAAAGCGATCAGTGTATGTGAGTTCCTCTATACAAGGACCTATTGCTAACATTGGGAGAAACAATGAGATGTGATTTTTAAATACTCTGGAACTAGTTGTCGATTACCTAGAGCCATTTGATATAGGTGAACCATCTGTGTCATATAGTTGCCCAGTTGTAAAATTAGTTATAGAGGGTATGATAATAGATGTGCTAATTGACTTAGGAAGCTAAGTTCTATCTTATCAGAAAATACTTATGTTAAAATATTAAGTTTAAACAAAAATGTCCCATCATTGTCAATTAAACAAATCCTGGTTACTCTTGCTAATGGGAAGAGAACTAAGCTTACCAATAGGCAGGTGTGGATAAATTTTAAGTTTAATAAAACTGGATTTGGACATATCTTTTTAATAATGCCTGGACTAATCCATGAATGTCATTATAGGTTCTAATTTCATGATATTAAACCAGTGTAGTTTACATTATAAGAAAAAATATTTATATGTCAGGAAGAAAGGCTTAAATTTGAAATTGGATCACATAATCTTTCTAGTCAATTAATGTGCATCCAAGAGACATCAATTGAAGTTAGCATTAAAGCTAAAATAGAATCTATTTGTAATTCAGATTTAAAATTAGGGGAAATTTTTTACCAGTTGATGTGCAAATATAAAAATATCTTTTCAAAAGTCCCAGGTATTATAAATGGATATATTCATAGAATTAAATTAAAAAACAATGACCCTTTTCAGAAAAGAATGTACCCAATTCCATATCAATATGAAGAAGTACAACAGCATGTAAACTGAATGCTGGAATGGCATATTATTAAAAAAATTCCTTCTGCCTATGTGAATCCATTGGTGATCATAAGGAAGAAGGATGGCTTGATTCGAGTGTGTTTAGATGCTCGAATGCTGAATCAAATGACCATTCCTGAACATGACATTCCTCCACCAGTACATGAGCTCCTGATTAAATTTAAACATAGGTCAATTATCTCTACATTCAATTTGACAGCCAGTTACTGGTAGATACCACTGCATGATGATGACCAAAAAACACAGCCTTTCATTTTAAGGGCCAATCATATGTTTTTAAAAGAATGTCCTTTGGTCTTATTAATAGTGGTGTTGGCTTAATCAGATGCCTGGACATGATTTTTTTTAAACAATTAAAGGAAAAAATCATCATGTACATGGATGATATTGTCATTGCAAAGAGTAGTATTGAAACATTTATGGATCTTTTTCCAGGAGTGTTCCTCTAATAATATAAAGGTTAATTTGGAGAAATGTACTATAACTGCAAAAGAAACTACTTTTCTAGGGCATTTAATTAATGAACATAGAATCAAACCTTATCCTGAAAAAATTGCAGCTATACAAAGTTTCCCCATGCCAAAGACTAAGAATCAACTTAGGTCTTTACTCGGTCTATGCAACTATTACCATAAATTTTATGAGAACTTTGATGAAGATATTTTGTGTTCATCACACTTATTGAAAAAAAAAACTGAAAAGTGGAAGTGGACCAAAGATCATGATGAAAAGTTTTGAGAATTAAAATTAAATTTTTAAATAGAGTCATACTAGCTTACCCAAATTTCAACAAGACATTTTGCATGCAAATAGACAGTAGTTACTATGGTCTAGGAGTAGTATTGTATCAACTTGATAATAATCAGATGCCTCAGGTATTATATTTCTTAAGTTGGCACTTAAGAGGGGCAGAGGTAAACTACTCCATCATGGTAAAAGAGACACTAGCTATTGTCTGAGCATTCCAGAAATTGCACCAGTTTTTGCTAGGCACTGAAGTGGTTGTTTTATCAGACCATAGGAGTTTAGAATTTATAAATAAGAGTTATCTCAATAATGAGAGGTTCATCTGGTGGAGCTTATATCTCCAACAATTTAACTACATTATCCTGTACATTGAAGGGAGAAAGAATATCCATGCAGATATTCTTAGCCACCACCCAATCTGTGTTTATCCAAAGCATCATGCTACTAGTGATATTATTATTAATAATATTCAAGTAGATTTGGATACTGATATTATAGAAGATTATAACAACCTTACTATTAATCAACATCAGGACATTAAACTAAATAAGATGATTAATATATTAAATGATCCTCTTAGTATTAATAGTAGAAATAAACAAGTTAAAAGAATCTTAAATAAATATAAATTATATAAAAATATTTTAATGTACAATATTAGTTCAGTAGGCCATGCTTCATGGAGAATAATAGTTCCTTAAAATTTTGCAAATAAAATAATTAAATATACTCACATTAAGTATGGACAATATGGTGCTCCAAAATATATTATGTATTAAGAAGTTATTTTTATTTTAATCAAATGTACCAAAAAATTATAAAAGAAATTAAATCATGTGAGGTATCTTTAATATCTAAATAGTGCACTAAGACATTTGTAGGGTTATTAAAACCAATTCTACCTAACAAACTGAATGAATTATTAACTATAGATTTCTATGATCCTCTTCCACCCTTCAATCAGCAAAAGTTCATACTAGTTGCAAATGACGTGTTTAGCAAATATATGACAGCATATCCCATATCTAAGGCACATGCCAAAAGCATTATATGGTGTCTTATTAATTACCAATTCCCCTTAGTAGGGAAACCCAATTTAATTTTAACTGATCATGCCACAGAATTCATATCAGATAGGTGGAGTCAGTGGATACAGACTGAAGGTATAAAGCATATTATGAGCTCTATCAGAAATCCACAGTTCAACCCATGCGAGCACATTATGTGTGAGCTTAGTCGACTCTTTAGAGTCTATGATAAAGACAACCATAGACAGTGGGTAAATAAACTTCCAGAAGTGATAAATTATATCAATGTGATTTACAATGAGTCAACAGGATTCACCCCAACTTGGCTTCACTCTGGAAGATTTGAACCATTGTTAATTAAGACTCCCTTACCCCCTATTTTGGAAAAGATAAATAATGAGGATGATTTAAATATAGCCAATCACAAGTTAAGAAAAATGACAAATAAAAGAGTAAAATCAAAAAGTAAACCACATCCATTTAAAGTCAGTGATCTAGTACTATTTCGCACACCTCATGTTAGCAATGTGCAGAAAAATCAATCCAAATTTTTTTTAAATCTGTACAAAGGTCCTTACAGAATAATTACTCAGGTTGGTGAGAATGCCTTTGTGCTTTTGACCCATGATGGCCCAAAAGGAACATACAATGCCTGCAGTTTAATACCATATTCACCCATAGATTAGTATATGTCAACTCATGTAACATAATGCTCATAAATAAGAGAAAATGTTTAGAAAGTATGAAATAATGTACTGGTTATCTACAAAAAGAGTAATAGGTATAATAATTTAACTTTTTATAATATATTATATGATTATATAGGGTTATGCAATAATAAAATCAAGTGTAAAATGAAGTTTGTGTTTCACTTAAAAGGTTTAACTGAATCAAGATAGCTATCAGAGGAGAATTTTTTTAAGAGAATTAAATTTGGCTTTATGTGGAAGATATAAAGCTGATTTTGACTTAAGAATTTGTTCATATTATTTTAGCCATAATATGTATCATAACAAAATATGTAGTGAGCAAAATTCTTTAATAATTGTTAATAAAGCAAAAGTGTACCTTTGATAAAATGAATATAGTAAAAATAGTATTTACAAGTAGTAGATAAACTAAATTTGTTCTTTATGATGCAGTAATCTAAAATGTGTATAGTGTAATATTGTTTAACCTATGTTTTATTAAATGCTGATTAAAGGAGTATATATTAAATTTACAATTTTGATTTCTATGAGGGGGGAGGTAGTGTGACCTTTTATTTAGGTCCCAGTATTAAATAATCCAAAATTTTAAATCATAATAATATATTTAGCATTAAAATATTAACAAGTAGCTTTCAATAAAGATTGTTCTGGATGCACTAGAAAATTGTTTGAGTGGAGATGAGATTTTAAATCCAGTGTAGGTTTGAAACTAGGGATAAAACAACAAGTTAAAAATATTGTTATTAATTGGGAGATAAATATATTGTTATTTTATTATTGTTGAATAGCAATTAAAATAAATAAACAAATAAATTAAATTTATTGTAAAATAAATGGTTATAGTCAATTACTTAAGCATATTTTTGTAGTGAATCTAAAGCTGTCTTGAATAAGTATGAGTAGTTATTAAAAGGAACGCCAGATGGAGTAATATTAATATATGCACACAAAGATTATTGGTTTATTTACCACCACCCTGTATTGTAATAAAAACTATATATAATTTAACAAAGTTGTAGAAAGGTGGATTAAAAAAAAGAACTAAAGAACCAGAGACTTCATCTCTGATCTTCTAAAATAAGCAGGAAAAAAAGCTAAAAATCATTAAAATTTGGAATTTAATTAAATAAAAATTATAGTATATTGCTATCTAAAAACATGCAATAAAATATAAAAGCCTTTCTATCATTTTAAGCACATTTCCCATCGATTGATAGTTCTTAAAAGTTATACTGGAGGAGAAATGTAAACCTTGTGCATCATAACTGTCTCCCAAAAATATTGCTTCAAACCCAGAAAAATTCAAGAAAAATTAAGCTTTTTCTTTGATTTTATTCATATTTTTAAAATCTCTTCTTTAAAAATGACACACAAATTATTTATAGTTAAAAGAAAGAGTTGATAATGTTTGTATTTTGCACCACTATTAAACATAAAGCAGAACATATGTTCATTTGAAAATCGTAATTTCAAAAAAATAATTCAAAATAATTTTAAAGAAGGATTTCAGAAGACATTATAAATAAATCAAAAGTCATTTTATATCATATAATTTTAATAAAGTTAAAAGATAATTGCAAGTGATTTTATTCTCAATTATTTCTTAAGAAATAAACACTCATCTGATAATTTTTTTTAGCATGAACTTGTGTAATGTTAGAAATGAAAAATTACAGATTCATTAAAATGCTGAGGATATCATATTTATAATTGGATAAATTATGTTTAATATTGCTAATCATATAATGCTTTGGTAATAAAAATGGAACAAAATAATTATTTACTTATAAAAGTTTTTCGTGCAATGCGTATAAGTAAGATTTTAAAAATGTTTTAAAATGCCCAGATTGTTACATATATTTTGCCACAGGAGGAAAGAACAGAATCAATATTTTTTTTAAAAAAAAGTTAAATATGTTAATTGCAATAAAATTATAAAGTCATTTTCAAGGAAAATCATCTGGATTAAAACATAAATAAACTGATTTTAGTTACATTCCACTTGAAATGTTTCAACCTTGTCTCACTATGTTAATAATGAATAAATCAATAAATGTCTTTAAAAACTTGTTTTGAAAATTATAATAACCTATAAAGTTATTAAGGAAAATTATCTCCAGAAAAGAGGATAAACCTATCCTTTTAAGTATGATACACTTGGAAGTGTGAATTTTAATTCTCTTATTAATTATCAGTACAGAAACCATTAAATAACTTTTTTTGCCTTTGGAGAAGTGTTGAATATTGCTTTAATATGCCTCAAACAGAATAATAAAAATATATACATGTGTTATTTGGAATGTTTACTCATCATAATGTCAGTTCTCATCATTTTAGCTCACCAGAATAAAATAAACTTTACTAATAAGATAAACACTGATAGTAGAAAATGTTTGTTTATTTTTTTATTACTGCTGTGTTAGCTTATAATGCTTATCTCATGTGTTATTTGGGAATTTTTTTAAACATATGTTTTATTGTGGTAAGAAATATATTGAGTTAAAGAGAAAAAAATTTTAAAATATATACATCGATTACATGTATTTTTATTTTTTCAGTTAAGGGAAAACATGAATCTAGAGAGAGTGAGAGAGATATTTACTTCTCTCATATTTTAAAACAGATTTTAATATATATTATTAAAGGGTGAACATGCAGACATTTTGTCAAAGATATATTAGAATGACCAAATTATTATCTTATATGAAAGAAAATTTGATATAAGCCTTTTTCATTTCGTAATTTTGTATAGAAATGAACTTGTCCACTTTGAATACAAATGCAGGTTGATCTTTATTGCTTATATACATTGTGCTCTCTCTAAAAAAAGTATAGTTGTCATTTTAAAATAATTAATGATCATTTGACATATATTTTGGTTTGTCTATTGATACATTAATGGTTCTGCATTGTAAAATGGAATATGTATATGTCCACTATTATTGTTAGTGTTGTTTTACCTTGCTATAATATTGAGAATGATTTGTGATAGTTTTAGCTGATAAGATGCTCCAATAGAATGGCATCCAATAGATTATTATTAATATTGAGCATGGGTTGATTGAGATCACCTATTGTTTATTCCATGAGAGGATAGTTTTGTAGAGGCTGAGTAATAATTAATGCATGTTAGCATAAATAATCCTAAAAAATGGATATCCATGGTCTGAATTCTATTTTTATTTCATGATGAAGCAAAGCCCAAATGTGTATACCCATAGAGAGGTAGTAGAATTAACCATATTATTATACAAGTGTCAGGTTGTTTTATAGAGCCTCCCTTTTTAGTGTTAAGTCCCTCATGACATTATTGAATTAGTTTTTCCACCGAGTATGGTGAAGTTTTGTATTTCTAAATCATATGGCAAGGATAAAATAATGTTAAATTAAGGAACACTTGTCTATCTCTAGTGTTTGTTTAATTGTTCTAGTGTTTTATGATGTTGTAGGACTTTATCAGTATAGACAAACCAAACCCAAATCCTACTTGTAATTGTAGAACATATAGATGTAAGAGCAAGAGATGCACATTGGCAGTGTGGATTTATCTTCATCAAATAATGATTTAACAAGGGATTGGTAAGATCAGTTAAGTATTCAATAATTAAGTTGTGGACATAGATGTTTTAGTGACATGTGTGTATTTGACTTTTGATGTTTGTTCTTTAATACACCAAACTTATTTATCTTGAAATTTAATCAGTTAATAATTGTGCAGAATATGATAATTGCCCTTATCATGTTTTGATAAAAGAAATGGCTTTGATATAATACACCTCTTTATAACTTTTGAATTCTAAATTTAAAATGTGTGCATACCATAAGGTCCTAAATACACTGTTGTTTTTGTAATTTAACTGCTAGTTCAGTTTCAATAAGATTTCATTATCTTATTCTTTTTTTTAAACTTTATTAGTAACAAAATATTTACAAGAATTAGTATATTTACATTAAGAGATTTTACTTTTTTTTTAATTTTTTAATTTCTTAGGATGTTTTTAGAATATAATGATTTAAAACAAGATTATTACTACCATGGCATTAATGAGCAACTAAGGAATACATTGCTTTGCCATATTTTTCTTGTGACATTACTAGGTATATATTTCTGAGCATAAAGATAAATGTTATACCATTCTTTGTTATTTTTTAAGTACATTGTATTTTTTGTTATCAAATATTACAGCACAATGGGCAAGCCATATTGTTCTTAGAGTGTGAACAGTTACAAGGGCATTGAATGGTTTTAATTTCTTTATATTATTTATTAGGATATTTTTTAAATTAATTGTGTCTTTGTGGAATACAAAGCGGTGTAATGTTGAAAAGAATGGACATGTCTCAAAGATATGTGATGAATTTTCTGGGAACAAATTGCATAGTATGTAAGTAGGATCAATGTTTAGTTTAAATCAATTTATGAGAAATAACTTTGTTGGTATTATATCAAGTATCAGATTATACAGGAATTTTAACCATGAGTGAGGCACATACAACTTTTGAAATTTAGTCAGTGTTCTTGCAGTCGATAGTGTTGACCAAAGTTGTCTATTGGGATAATTAATTTTTTTTAGATCTTTGTATGACAAACCAATTAGAGTATTAATGTTATAATTGTCCAGTAAATCAGCATGCTCAATGGTATGATCAGTGAAAAAGTGGTGATTCGCATATGGAGTAATAGCAAGCAGAAGTAGAGGTGGAGGAGTTCTTAAAAAGGGATTAGTAGTGGTAACGATGTACATCTTAGCTCTAATGTAGGAGGTGAATGATTGAGGAGCTATTAGGTTAAGCCCACCCTTGCATATTGGAAACAAGTATTTTCTATTGATAGAAGATGTGATGTTGATCCCCATATATATTTTTTTGCTATACTCATGAAATATTTAATAGTTTTTTTTGAAGATGCATCCAAGGGCTGTAATAGGCAAGAATACCTCCTAGAATGGCATTGATGATACAAACTTTCATTATAGGGTACAGTAATCTTGAGTTGAAGCACTTTATTTTTTTTATTAAATTTGTCTATGACAAGTAGATTTAAGTGATGACTTAGTTGTGTTTTTGAGAGATTAATAGGTATGCCAAGAAATGAAGAAAATAAACCTGTAAAGTGTGAGGGAAGACTGCGACCGGTAGCAATTTGCCATAAGGATGATTTGTTTATCCTGTTATAGTTTCAAATTTCTTAAGTTTATGAAGTACCATAGGTATACTTTGCAGGTCCCTGAATATTATCAAAATGTCATAAACATATGAAATGATCTTAACAGTTGTGCCTAGGTGTGGAAAAAAAATACCATCTATGCATTGCTCTATGTCCTTAATCAAGAGGTCTATGTATATCACAAAAAGGAATGATGCAAGTGGGGAGCCTTGTGGGATACCTCTACTTGGCTTAAAGGGTTGAGAGAGTCTCATGTAATTTTTTAGTTTAATCATTCTATTGTTAAGATAGTTTTTAATAGCTGTAACAAGGTGTGTATGATTTGAAAGTATTTGATTAAGTACAGAGAATAAGAAGTTCCAATTTACAATGTCAAAGGCAGACTTAAAGTCTACCTGGCATGCCACTTAGTTTGTAAGTTTGTTTTGTTTAATATAAAGTATTGCTTCTTGTGCTAATAATATTGCTTGAGATGCTTTTTGCCCTTTGACTGCAAAGTGTGAAGGGAACATTTTAGGTAAAACATATATATTTAACTGTTTAAGTATGATTCTAGCAAACACTTTCTGATCAATGTCTACTAAGGTAATGAGACGCAAATCATTTACTGTTGGATGTAGATTTTTAGAGTTTTTTTTTTTTATACAGAATACTATATTTGTTGATAAGTTAGGGATGTGATATTCCTTGAACAAAGTTTATTGTAGTATTTCTGTAGGAATGGAGATATAATGTATTCCATTTGCTTATATATGTTAGCTGGAATGAGGTCATTTTCTAGCAAGATATGTTGTTTTAAATACGCTATTTCATCAAAAACTTGTTGTTTAGATATGTAGTAATTTTGTGTACAGTTTGTCTCTTTTGTAAATAACTGTGAAGAGCTATGAGATATTTTAAGGGAAATATTCAAGTGGTGCAGAAGTGCCTCATCAACATAAGTACCAGAGAGGTGAGAATTATCTTTTGATAGAATGGAAATGCCACAAGCATATGGGATTGGAAATTTTTGCATAATTTATTGTGGTTTTCGTTAGTGCTGATAGATTTGGTAAAAAATTTCTCAGCCTAAAATACATGTTGTTCTGGTTATATAACTGAGTTAAATGTTTGTTTTCACATTGGAGCTTATAGATAAGATCTTTTGCCTCATCAAACCTTGTTATAGCTTTAAGGGTTGAGTTTATGTCTTCAATACATTGTTTTATAAGGTTATTAGAGTTATAGTGCGATAGGCGATCTGAACAGCACGTTTAGTATTTTTTTGAGTTGAGACCATTTTTCAATTGGAGAGAGATTTTTCATCTGATGTAGGTGGTTGCTTACTATTAATATATTACAGAAATCATCTATGGTAAGTTTGAATTGTCTAGGGAGTTGTTTCTTATATGAGAATTTATATATAGTTTGTCTGTTATGCGGGCATTTTTGCATGAGTGTTACACAGATGTCGTCAGAAAATGAGACTGCAGTTAGATGAATTGAGGCTTTTAGATTTATAGAACAACTAAAAAATAGATCTATGAGAGAGGATCCTTGTGCACCCATGAATGTAACAGCATTTGTTGGATATAGGTGTGCTAATGGCAGCAGGTCAACTTGTGAAAGTTTGGCTTTCAAGGAGAGTGTCAAACCATTGTAGCTGCAGTTAAAGTCCCTGCACATGATAACTGTACCGGGCTTATATAGTATTTTGTTATGCACAACCAGTAGGGTATCTACAACATCCTATGCCTTTTGACATGAATATATTCCTATAATATAGTAAAGCTGTGAATGGAACAAAAAAGAGATAATTATTGAATTAACTGATAAAAGTATTATTTAAATTTTGTCACTGGATATTGATTGTTTATTAGAATTGCAACACCTTGAGCTGGTCTGATGTTTGGCTTATATGTAAAATGTATTTGCTATGCAGAGTGTTAATTATGGTTGGATTGGTTACTCTGCTAATTTTGTTTCTGTTATGACAAAAATGTCAGCATCATGATTATTTAAGAATTGAATAAGTTGTGAGAGTCTGTTATATGAGTTAATACCTTATTGTGGCTATTTTAATGTTAGACATGTTCAATGTTTAATGAGTTTGGTTTAAGCCTTTTGTTTGTGTGCTTAGTATCACAATTAGATATTTTAATTTTTTTACTATTGTCATTTGTAAGATTGATATCCAAATTTACTATTACACTATTTTGCTTTACTGTTATCTCAGGATAGTTTTTACTGTACAAAGAGTCTTGGCTATGGCTTAAAGATGAACTTTGTGTCAAACTGTTATTCAAATCCATTAATGGTTCATGTGGATCATCAATGGAAATTGAGTTTTGTGATTGGTAATTATGCTGTGAATGCATGTCAGGCAAACGGTTATTTATACTAAATTCTTGTTTAGGGAGAGTTATGGTTGAATCATTATTGGGAAGATTAGAGAGTTGAATTGCCTCTGTATTATCTTATTCTTTAAAATAAGCTAAATAGTAATAAGTGATACATTGAATATCATTTTATAAGCTGGTTGTATTGACTAAGAATATGATCAATGGGATAGTGATTATTTTCCCATCCCTGAGTTTAATTTAATATATTGGTTTTATTTCATGCCATGTCCTTGAATTAAAATTTGTAAATATTGTAAATAAAGTTTGTTGTGTTTGAAAATTTATTTAGTTGCCTGTAGTCTTATTGCTAATCACCATATATACAATAGTATTGTTATTGCTATTGACCTATCAAAAGATTATAAAAATGAAATCATCAATGACCAATATAGTACTATTAATTATATCATGCTATATCATAATAATTTTGTTAAGCCTTCTAATTTATTAGTACCTCTAATGCATCATCCCACAATAATCAAAATGTTAATAACTTAGAGTACAGATTATTTTATGTAATAGATTAAAAGATAAATATAATATTGATTTAATTGGTTTAGTTGAACCCGCAGAGCTATTATTCACTGATCTTGAATCTTGATCACATGGTTTATAATTATTTGAGAAAAGAAATTTGGTAAGGTATTGCGTTTATTTATTAAAAAGTTATTACTATTTCTTAAATATTAAAGTTATAAGAGTTAGTGAGTTCACAATGTTTATGTGTAACTCCTAAATATAGTTCTTAATTTGAGTTTATGTTGAGAGCTGTTTTGTGCATTCTATTTGGGTAGTGGTAAAATCCCTCTCACTGATCCAAGTATATTTTCGAGAATGATCTTTGAGTGTTTGAACCCTGAGAAGAATTAGTTGTTAAGTTTCAAGGTAGAATTTGAATTTGTAATAAATTTTATAGATAGTTATTTATTATAGTTGGATTTGAATTAGATTACTTTCACTGTTTTATGAAAGTCAACTAAACTTTAAGATGTAAATTACTTCTTTTGGCATAAAATGTGTAGTTTGTTTTGACTTTATGATAAATACTCTGGTTGTGTCAAGCTTGAAATCCCTATTTTTATTTAGCTTATCTTTTTACCATTTAATACAATATTAGTTTATAGTTTAAGATTTCAGTCTCCATCATTAACATTGTTCTTTAATTTCATCTTGATTTTTCTTTTAGTTATTCATCCTCATTTGACATTAATTCATTATTATAATTGATTAATCATACATTAACTTTTATTCTTTTATCATCTTAACTATTCATTAAATTTTATTCGATCATTATCGTAATCATTCATTATTCTCATACATCTTCGTTCTTTTCTGTTCATTTTTAGACTCATTTCATTCCATTATTTAATTATTACTTCTTTCCATCATCCATTTAGTCATCTACATCATAATTTACTTATCATTTCATTTATAAGTTTAATTTCATAATCATTCCAGAGATATAATTATTAGTTATTTATTGGTTTGCTGAACATCAAATTTAACTCATCACCTCTGGTTTGTGTGAATTCCAAAGCTGGTTTGACAAGAAGTTATTATCTTTATTAATCACCTTGTGATCTTCTTTAGATCTATAGTCTCATGCTAGTTTTATTCAATACAGAAATAATTTCGTTAGTTTTACATTTTTGTTTCTTTATGCTTATATTCTTGATAATGAGAGTATGATAGGTTGCATAGGAAAATTTAGTCGCTAAAATGTGTGGCATGATTCGTTTATGACCTGTTAGACCAGGGGGAAAGTTACAATATATATATATATATATATATATATATATATATATCTTATATATATATATATATATATATATATATAAGGAAATAGCTCATCATCATCAATGGTTAATGCCTGCTTACCCCAAATAAATAATCTAGTTTTCATGGCTTTCTTTTATTGAAATCAGGAATCTGTCAGCCACTATGTCAAGAGAAATATGTTAGCTACATTCTCTTTTCTTTCCATTTTCCACCCTAAGTTTTTCTCAAATTCTTCTCTATCATACTCTCTCCCATTACCACAACATCGTCTTTATTCATTCCACAATTTTTATATCTAGATTCTCTTATCGTTTGCTAACCTCAAACCAAGTTTCTGTATAATCAATTTGTTTATATTTATTCTCCCACAACTTCATTATCGTTATTCTTTCTGCATGTAAGCATTTACATTCAATTAATATATGCCTAATATTTTCCATGCCTTCTTTACATAACCTGCAGACTAAATTACCCACATTCATCCATTTATGTGTACATTCTTTTTATTGTTAACAATCCCATTCATGCCTTAAATAGGAAACTTTTCTTGTTACTATTATAAAAAATTCACATCCAATATTCTGTTTACTTCAATACACACACACAATATATATATATATATATATATTGTGTGTGTGTAGAGAGTAAAATTATATATATATATATATATATATATATATATATATATAATTTTACTCTCTATACTTGCTCTCCAGCTCTCAAATTCCCAGTTGGTGCACTTAAGTAATTGGTATTCAGGTTGACGATCCAGTATATGATGTTATTTTATTTAAATAACCCAGTCAATTATGTTGCTCAATTAAGGTTAAGTTTGATGGTTTATCCACATAAATTTAATTACAAACCCATTAGAGAAATTTTAAAAAAATGATAGAATATATTAGTAGCAGGTTGGTAATAATTTTATATTAGAAAAAAAGTAAAAGATCAGTCAGTGCTAGTAGTGATGCGTATGTTAATGGGGTGTGGCTCAGAGTAAAAGTTCAATATTTAATGAATTAATTACTAAAAATAATCGAATATAAATAGAGTGACATTTCGAGCATTTCAAATACCAATTAATTACTGAAAGAGATAATGGAGCATATGGATAAATAAGATAGAGAATGAGGTAGAGAAGATAAGAGAACCAGTTGAAGGAAATGATCAGATAAAAGAATTAGCAGAAGAGAACAAGCTGATGCAGAATCTGCAACAGCAATTAAAAAATTGCAACAGGAATTTAAACTTCTATGAGAGTCTAGCTTTAATAATGAAGAAGTGTCTCAAGCTTGTGCTGAAATAAGTAGCCTGGAGCAGAGATTACAAGCAGTCAAAGTTAAACATGGCTACCCTGAAAGTGAAGAGGAAAAGGCTAAGAATTTTTTGTACTTTTATTATGAGGGAGAATTTCAAGCTCATCTCAAAAAAATAGTGAACGGTTGCATCTGAAAAGAAAATTATTATCTATAAAGGGCAGCAGAGTAGTGATTTCATCAGCGATTTTTATATAATTTTTATACCATTTCTTCCCCATACATAATGAAAGAACTGAATATTAATTTTAAAATACATAATTTTTGTTAAATCCTAAGCAAAATTAAAGATTGTAAGATGAGTGAAGTAAAAAATTTAGGAAATACCTTCCCACATTATTGCCTATGGTGGCAGTCATAAAAAAATTAAAACTATTGGATGGGAAAATTATATAAAAGATTTTCTAATAATGCCACAAAAGTAGAACTTAAAGCTGATTTTGTCCAGTTAAAACATTAAAGTTATTCTAAAGTTATCTGAGCTTTCTTGAATAAACCGATAGCTTAGTAAAAAGGCAAACCCTAGTTAAGCTATAAATATATAAAAAGGAAGGATACCAATTAGATAGGTAGATAATACGATTAATAGACTTGCAATTAAGAATAACTAGAAAGAAAAAATATATAACCTCCTGTTAGAAGTCAACTTGTAGAAAATTCAGAGTAACAGTAAATAAACCCATAAATAGTTGAAAGTAAAAGTCATTGGACGGATAACAGTGCAAATATTCTGCAAACATAACTATTTTATAATTAAAATTTTACATATTAAAAAAAATAACAATAATAACGAAATGAAAATTTCATTTTTTTCTCATGGCATAAAGGGTTTTTGAGATGCTCTTAACATCTCAAATTAATATGTACAAATCTGTTTGTTCAACTAAAATTTAATTTTCAATAAGTTTCCAAATATTTGTCTGAAGATTGCAATGATGGTATATTATGAGCTGTGGAATATTGGACTATTTCCATCATCTACTCACAGATGATAGAAATAGTCTAAAATATCACATCTAGTTTCTAAATATTTTTATTAAACTTGTTAGAATGAGTGCGATATGATATATATATACAACACACACACACACACACACACAAATACTTAATACATGTATTCTAATAGCTGATCAAATGTAATTTTTTAACTAAGAAAAATGAACTTTAGAGTATTTTTTTATATTTTATATAAGATTGTTTTATTATTGTAAAACAATGCTTAATCTACAACATGTCCTGTTATACTTTTGATGAAAATCTAAAATTAAGCATTGTATAGATAAATCGTGCAATTACGTCAATTGGTTTGGAATGTAGGAATTTATTAATTAAGACATATCTTATCTGATATGTTCTAATGTAAATCAACAAAATTCTAAACAATTCCAACAAAAAAACAATGAACAGTGACCCTTATTATACCTATCATGAATTGTAATTGGTATTGCATTACTACTCAAGATACCATCTAAGATGCTGGTACTTTTCAATCTGTTTACAATCTGCTCTCATTACCTGTTAACTCTTAGAAATAAAGATAGTTTGTGAATTTTGCTTGCTGCTAAAAATATGAACATTTAAATACATTAGTCGCATTCTCTAAAATATGAATGGCTAGGCATTTTACCAAGATGAAATTCAGTCCTAGTCTAACTTTATTTTCTCATATGTCTTAAATTTGTAAAAATCTGACTTTCTTAAAATGCCAATCTCTATTGAAGCCCCTCTCAACTATCATGTAACCCTAAACAAAATCACCAAATGGACACAATAGTACTCATTCCTTCAAATAACTCATTAACAACAAACGCTTCTGAAACTAATAGACTTAATGTTAATATGCACTTTATTATACCTTCAGTAAGCCATGTGTGATTATATTTGTCTTTAACTACATACCTGTACAATTTAGTCTTAATAATATTATTTCATCTAATTTCATTGGCATTGTTAATACATTTTATGGATGTTTTATTTTTATTACATTTGGTTTTATGAGCACTTATCCAATTACGATTAAATTACTTATCAAATTATCTATTGAATGAATTGTCTTTTCTTTCATTAACATTTTGACAGACTACAAAAAAAGATAAATCATTTTGAAACTAGTTGTTTTTTCCCTACCACTTTTGCAAGTATTAAATATTCTACACTTTTTTTTAGCAAACAAAAGTATGTTGGAAGTTTAAAATCAGATATTAACAACTTTTAAGCTAATAATTCTTATTTATTGCTTAAAATTAATATTTTACATAGCTTTAAAAAGTGTATAAACTGTAAATTTGCTAGAGTATTTGCCAATAATGCACAATATGTTATTATAGTGTATCTAGTTATGTGCAGGACCATTTTACTTTGCCCAGTTCACCACATTTCTATTAGGCTGTAATTTAAAAAGAATATGAAGATATTAGCATTGTACAAACCTTCTAGACAATGATCATAGCAAAATAATATTAGGAACATGGTCGTAAATGCCAGCAGAAATGAGAATTTTTGATTACCAGAGAATCGTGAACAAAAATAAAATTTACAAATTTCATGATTTTTTTAAATAAATGTATTAAATAATCACCTACCATAATACTCTCTTATGAAAACATTTGAATAAAAATATAATAAAACCCAAATGGCACAAAATAAATTTCATATAGAACCAGCACCCATCAATTTGTATTGCTAACCATAATCTATACATTTTATCCTGAAGACATTATTATATTTTTTTTACAAATTAAAGTATTTTTACGAGTATTTTTGTTAAATACTTATTTTAAACCAAAATTATAAGTCACTGACTGTGATTTTATTTGAAAACATTTATTTCTAAAATTAAAAACCTTATTACAGACAAAAAGTGCAGTTTCTACTTTCTAAACTTGAATTATCTCTGCCAAGATAATAAATGAATAATTTTTCAAAATATTAATAGCAATAAATAATATTTCAAAGTTAATATTTGTTTTCTTTTTTTTTTTGATAATACCTAATTCGAAATTTATCTTTATTTTAATAATACCAATTCAGATATCTAATATTTCATTCTACAAACTGCTTTTAATAAATAAATTTTGTCAGTGATCTCAAGAGTCATTATTATAGAACTCTGTAAAGAATTATTTTATAGAAAACCATCAAAATATCACATGATCACCATTTCATATGCTTACACATGCCGTTAACAAAAGTACCAAAGTCTCCACACAGTAGTATCACCAAGTGCAAAGCTTTGGTATTTAATGTATGCAGGAAAGTTTATGAATAAAATCCCTACTTAGTACCTACTCATCCATCACTCCAAAACTAGTTTCTAGCTTGGGTTTTTCATCTGTAAAAAGCCTTAGACTGAGAGCATCATATGTAGGTCTTAGGATCTAATGCATCCCTCCAGCAAACCTTTTGGAATGCATTCATTGCAAAGACTTGGTGGAACTACTGTATGATGAGTTCGGTATTTTTATATTATTACACTATCAAATATGATATTTTATTATGTCTATCATGTGAAAGCTTACATTTCAAATAAAAAAATGTTAATATTATCAATATATTATATAGAAAAATGATTAAATTAAAAAAATAAAGCATTCTAATATGGAGGTATATGTATAAAAGCATATCCAGAGTTCACTCAAAATAGAAATCTGTTTTCAACTAAGCAGGTTCACTGTGTAAAAGTCTGTCATTAATTGATGCTATTTGGGAAGATTTATCAATATATATATATATATATATATATATATATATATATATATATATATATATATATATATATATATATATATATATATATATATATATATATATATATATATATATATATATATATGTCATATTATTATTACTATTTGCGGGATATTCCGTGTAGTGAAAAAGCTAAATGCTGACGTTTCAGTACAATATCAAGTACCTTCCTCAGAAAGTTTATACCAACCAATAAAAATATAATGTTACTTTTAAATGATGTTCAAATATCAATAAACTTGATATATATTTTTCAGTTTATGCTGCTATGACTTCAGCCTTTTGTGATGTGTGCAAGGTTAAAAAGTGTGATCTTATAGATCCAAAAGCAGCTTCTGAAAATTGTTTCACTCCATTTTTAATGGCTCATTGCCAAATAAAAGGAACGTAAGTAGAGTTTATTACTAGGGTTGTGTGTTTTCTATATTAGAGTAGCACTACCCTTTAGACTATTTAACATTATGTATAGTAATTTAGTTATTGTTTCCTTACATATTTATTGGTTAAAAGCTTATAATTAAATTTTAGAAAATAAGAATTAATTTATTTACTTTGTTGTATAAAACCAATCCATTAAATAATTCAATAGAAATAATTAGATTGGTATATATTCACACCTTTTGTGGTTACTTAGGACAATCGTTTTAATATATAAATGAGAACCAAATTGAAGGTAGCTGTCACCTACTTATTACCATATCTAGCATTATTTATTAGAAAAGCATTGGCATTGTGATTATTTATTTACCATTATATATTGTCAATCATTGATTACTTTTATCACATATTTATCACTTAAAGATTTATTACAAAGGTGTATAAAATAAGAATAAATGTATTTGCCTTGTTATACAAAAATTAATCCTTTTGTAGCACATTCGATTATGTGGTAATCATAGTCAGCTTTAACTGAATTTCAAATTTTCAAACTTAATGTTACATATATTTCCATAAGCTGTCAATGGCCATATTTGCATCTTGCCTATTAAGAACATCATTTTTATATTTATCAATTAATGTTGCCTCTTTAATTTTCCTCTTTTTATGATTTCTTTCTTCCATTAATATTTTTATTTCATTACTATTAAATGTAAATTTATAATTACAAGTTTATTCATGGTCAAAGAATACTGAAGCTATATAAATTGACTATTTACATTATGTTTAATTCAGTTATATAATAATTGATGCTACTTCAATCTTTTTTCCACAGAACATCTCGATTCACCGATGTAAAATTTTTGACATCCACACGAAATCTGATAAATTATATTACTTCTTTGCAATTTGGGAATTATACTCTTAGAATTATTAATCAATCAATTGACATTTGGAGGAACACAAAATGAAATATTATCCTTTTCTTTAAATATATTGTTAATTAATTTAGATTGCATGTTGTTTATAAATGGCATAGATATCAATTTTTTATTATCTAAAGTAACATTGCAAACGCTCTTCTTATTATTAAATGAATTTACTCTACACAATATTTTATTTTTATCATAACCAACCTTTAAAAGTTCATTAGTAAAGAGTTCAATATTTAAAATTTTATCATTCTTATATTTACATAATTTATCATTGTGATGCAAAAATGATTTCAGACTTGCCATTTTATGTATCATTGGAATACGTGATTTAAAATGAATATATCCCTTTTCTTCCATAGGTTTAAAAAATAATTTATAATTTAAATCAGTAGCATCTCTAAATATTTGTAAATCCAAAAATTTTATTTTTCCATTTTGTTCTTTCTCAATAGTCTATTTTAAATTGTTTAAATTATTCAGATTATATAAAGAAAACATCAATAGTGTCTTTACGACCACAAACTAAAGTATCATCAACATATCTAGTATAAATGTTAATATCTTCAAAATTATAAGAATTAAATACAATATCTTCATATTTTGACAATGTAAAATTACAAATTTGTGCTATCATAGGTAATCCCATTGGCCATCCTTTACCCATTTTATAAAACCTATCATTATATGTTGCAATAATATTATCACTTATAAATTTTAGTGATTCAATAATAAAATTTATTAAATGTTTATTTATAGACATATTAATTATTTCAATTTCAATTAAATTTATAGATTGAAGATAATCAATTGATTCATATAATTATGTTACATCCAATGAAGCTAACATATCATTATCTTTTATTTTTATATTTTTAATTTGGTAGTTTTCTCATCCCTGGTGTTGGCCTCGAGATGTTGCATTTTCTAGGTCAAATCCTAGAAATATACCATTTCACAGGCATTCACCCAGGAAAAGAAAAAAATATTCTATGTTATAAATGCAGAAAAAAGTCCTCATGTTGTGTTGGATGGTGGCTACAGAAGTCAACACAAAGAGGCTTCTTTCTATGATAAAACACAGAAAGAGTTCCCAATGGCTGCCGTTTATGGCTTGTTTTTTTCTATGCTTAGAGCAAAAAGAAAGAAATGCATTTATTGGCTGCCATAGTCGTTGATTTTGTCCATCATTTTCTCGTAATAGTAGAATATCTATTTTCTCTGTAGTTTCGTGTGAGAGTGTGTGTATTTAAAGCAGTTGTAGTTTTTTAAAATTTGATAAGACATATATTTTTTAATGGGTTGTAACTTATTTTACTGTTGTAAGTTTAGTAATAATGTCCTGAAGATTCCATTATGAATAGGTAACCCTCAAAAATTGCTTTTAAGGGTGCAGAATGGAAAAAATTTCATGGATCATGTGAAAAGTACCGTTTTCCTGAGAATTCATCCATGACCAGTTACTTTTGCTAGATATACGCACAAACAAAAACAACCCAGTGTCTAATTATTTAGTAATTACTTGTCCAAAAAAGAATATTAGTCGGGTATTATTATTTTTTTACATTTATTATTTCAAAATAAGATTATTTTTTATATCTACACAATAACAAAAACAACCCAGTTCCTGATTAATTACTGTCTAAAAAAAAAAAAGAAAGCAAATTAAATGGGGTTTGATTTTTCAATGGAGTATTTGAATTATGGTTATATATATATACAAGATTTACCAAAAAGAAAAAAAAACCACTTTCTGAATAATTACTGTCAAACGAAACGCAAATTAGTCAGCTATCATTTTTAAATTTAGTATTTCAATAATGGTACCTTTTTATATAGACAGACTTAACAAAAACAACCCACTTTCTGATTCATTACTGCCCCCCCCCAAAAAAAAAAAAAAGAAAAAGAAAATTAGTCGGGTATCATTTTTCAATTGAGTCTTTCAATGATGGTCCTTACTAATAGTAGTCAGGTATCAATTCTAAATTGTAGTATATAAATTATGTTATTTTTGATAGATTTAGAATTACATATTGCTTTTTAATAATATAGGGTATATGAGCACAGACTTTCACACCACCCACCTCTCTCCATTCTATCTAATAACACTGATACACCTAAACACATATATGCTGAAAAGATAAATAATCACCAATGTACGTATTTCATGCTAAACCAGCAATCATCAGTTGGTCCAGACCATCATCTTTACACACATATATAGTATAAGTGCTCAGATATATATTAAGATAGACTATCCTCATAGTTTAATGGACAGGCTTCAATCCACTCCACACTCCAACTCTTCAACCGTCCATCCAATTGAAAATCTGATGATGGAATGCTCAAAGGCCACCCTGAGGCCGAGATTATTGTCACACCTATGTTGACCTAAGGTCAATCTGAACCCCACATGTACAGGACATAATCCATTTAATACATATGCAAGGATGGGCAGACATCTCTATAATGTAATAACTGAAACACAGGCTTGTTATACACCTGTGGCTATATATATGTAATATAGGGATTGAAGCCTGTCCATTAAACTATGAGGATAGTCTATCTTAATATATATCTGAGCACTTATACTATATATGTGTGTAAAGATGATAGTCTGGACCAACTGATGATTGCTGGTTTAGCGTGAAATACGTATATTGGTGATTATTTATCTTTTCAGCATATATGTGTTTAGGTGTATCAGTGTTATTAGATAGAGTGGAGAGAGGTGGGTGGTGTGAAAGTCTGTGCTCATATACCCTATATTACATATATTTAGCCACAGGTGTATAACAAGCCTGTGTTTCAGTTATTACATTATAGAGATGTCTGCCCATCCTTGCATATGTATTAAATGGATTATGTCCTGTACATGTGGGGTTCAGATTGACCTTAGGTCAACATGGGTGTGACAATAATCTTGGCCTCAGGGAGGCCTTTGAGCATTCCATCATCAGATTTTCAATTGGATGGACGGTTGAAGAGTTGGAGTGTGGAGTGGATTGAAGCCTGTCCTTTAAACTATGAGGATAGTCTATCTTAATATATATCTGAGCACTTATACTATATATGTGTGTAAAGATGATAGTCTGGACCAACTGATGATTGCTGGTTTAGCATGAAATACGTATATTGGTGATTATTTATCTTTTCAGCATATATGTGTTTAGGTGTATCAGTGTTATTAGATAGAGTGGAGAGAGGTGGGTGGTGTGAAAGTCTGTGCTCATATACCCTATATTACATATATTTAGCCACAGGTGTATAACAAGCCTGTGTTTCAGTTATTACATTATAGAGATGTCTGCCCATCCTTGCATATGTATTAAATGGATTATGTCCTGTACATGTGGGGTTCAGATTGACCTTAGGTCAACATAGGTGTGACAATAATCTTGGCCTCAGGGAGGCCTTTGAGCATTCCATCATCAGATTTTCAATTGGATGGACGGTTGAAGAGTTGGAGTGTGGAGTGGATTGAAGCCTGTCCTTTAAACTATGAGGATAGTCTATCTTAATATATATCTGAGCACTTATACTATATATGTGTGTAAAGATGATAGTCTGGACCAACTGATGATTGCTGGTTTAGCATGAAATACGTATATTGGTGATTATTTATCTTTTCAGCATATATGTGTTTAGGTGTATCAGTGTTATTAGATAGAGTGGAGAGAGGTGGGTGGTGTGAAAGTCTGTGCTCATATACCCTATATTACATATATATAGCCACAGGTGTATAACAAGCCTGTGTTTCAGTTATTATATTGCTTTTTAATAAAATAATTGATTTACTCTTGACAAAAAATACCATAACTTTAAAAAGACATACATAGAGTCCGAAAAAATTAGAAAAAGCCCCATAACTTTAAAGACACACATGCAAACTAAAAAACAATATAAGATTAATAAAAATTTACTTATTACATATTGCTTTTGAATAAAATTATTGATTTACTCTTGCAAAAGAAATTATCGTAACTTTAAAAAGATACACATAAAGTCAAAAAAAATTAAAAAAACACCATAACTTTAACGACACACACACAAACTCAAAAACAATATAAGATTAATAAACATTTACAAAAATTAAAGTCTAACATCACATAATTACAAATATAAGAAATTAGACCTTTTTATATCAAATCGATCTTTTAGGTCTGGCCCAGAATCGTTATATGTATATGTTTTTGATTAGCATCAATGCCATCCCACGGCAAACACCAGGGATGAGAAAATTACATTTAATTCTATCAACAAATTCATAAGATGATGCAATTGTATATCTTCCAAAACCCAACATATCTTGTAATAATTTACCAATATACTTAGCTGTTTTATACATAAATGATCCACCAAAATCAATCATCAATCTAAGAGGATTTCCTACTTTTTGAAGTTTAATATTAGCAAATATTCTTGGGCATATATATATATATATCATAGTATGTAGCAAATATTCTTGGGCATATATATATATATATCATAGTATGTACAATTATTCATAAAATGACTTTTAACCTTTTCTAAAATACAATTTATAAATTTCACATGTTGTCCCTTCATATTATAACTGTCAACAATATCAAATCCCAATTTACTCATTTGTGTTTCAATTTTATCATTATATGCATCTTTTTTAATAAAAAAAACATTCATAAACCCTTGTCTTCTTTCAAACATATATTTTGTTCAGTTCTAGAAAGATTTCTAAATTCAGAAATAGCATAAGTCCATGACCAATCATATCTTTTAGTTTTTATTTTATATTTACAAAACTCCTTAATAATGTTAATACAATCTTGTAAATTAATATTATCTTCAAAAAAAGTTCTGCACTGACACAATCAATTCCATATTATAATCTTTCCATATACTTCCTCCATACTTTGAACCATATTGTAATACATATTTTTGTGTAAAACTAATATTTTCATCTGTTAAATTCACATAATTATCATCACCATAACTATTTAGATAATAACAATTATATAAAAAGACAATTTTCTTACCAAATTTCTTAATCCAATTTTGTTGAAACTTATTAAATCCAACTTGACAATGTATATAAAATACATCCCACTGATCCCATTCATTCATATCTATTAAATGTAAAATAGGTGTTAAATATTTTTTTAATGTCATAAATTTCTTTTTTACATTGTCTTATTATATTGTTCAAAATAATTGATTTAATTTTAAACATATTGTTTGAGTTAAATCTGAAACATCTATTCAAACAAATATTACAGCATTTAGAAAAAACAAAAACATTTTACACTTTTTAAAAAAAGTATAACCAGCAACATCCACACATCAACTTTTTGCATTCTTTCCGCCATTCTTTAATTAGCCAAAATTTACTTAAGACTGAAAATTCCATAATGGTAATAAATTTATATAATAAATGTAAAATACCGTACCTATTATAATATATATATATAAATTTTAATGGTAAATACAATATTATAGTTTAATATCTTTTGTAGAGTTTAAATTCTTTTGCATCACAATGATAAATTATGTAAATATAAGAGTGATAAAATTTTAAATATTGCACTCTTTACTAATGAATTTTTAAAGGTTGGTTATGATAAAAACCAAATATTGCATACAGTAAATTCATTTAATAATAAGAAGAGAGTTCGCTGTGTTACTTTAGATAATAAAAAATGGATATCTATGCCGTTTATAAATAACATGCAATCTAAATTAATTAAAAATATATTTAAAGAAAAGTATAATATTTCATTTTGTGTTCCACTGAATGTTAATCGATTGATTAATAATTCTAAGACTATAATTCCTAAATTGCAAAGAAGTAATATAATTTATCAGATTTCATGTGGATGTCAGAAATTTTACATCTGTGAATCGAGATGTTCTGAGGAAAAAAGATTGAAGGAGCATCAATTATTATATAACCGAATTAAAAATAACGTAAATAGTCAATTTAATACAGTTTCAGTATTTTTGACCATGAAATTACAAGTTTACATTTAATAGTAATGAAATAAAAATATTAATGGAAGAAAGAAATCATAAAAAGAGGAAAATTAAAGAGGCAATATTAATTGATAAATATAAGAATGATGTTATTAATAGGCAAGTTTTGTACACGGCCATGCACAGCTTATGAAAATATACATAACATTAAGTTTGAAAATTTGAAATTCAGTTAAAGCTGAGGAGGATTACCATGTAATTAAAAGTGCTACAAAAGAATTTAAACTATAATATTGTATTTACCGTTATTTATATATATATATACATACTATTTTATTACTGTATTTTACATTTATTATATAAATTTATTACCATTATGGAATGTTCAGCTTTAAGTAAATTTTGGCTAATTTAAGAATGGTGGAAACAAAACAAGAAGTTGATGCATGAAAGTTGTCGATTATACTTTTTTAAAAGGTGTAAAATGATTTGTATTTTTCCTAAATGTGGTAATATTTGTTTGAATAGATGTCTCAGATTTAACTCAAATAATATGTTTAAAATTAAATCAATTATGTTGGACACTATAAAAAGACAATGTAAAAAGGAAATTATGCAATTAAAAAAATATTTAATGGCTATTAAACATGTAATAGATATGAATAAATGGGATCAATGGAATGCATTCTATATACATTGTCAAGTTGGATTTAAAAAATATTGACAAAATTGGATTAAGGAATTTTATAAGAAAATTGATTTTTTGTATAATTGTTATTATCCAAATAGTTATGGTGATGATAATTACATGAATTTAACAGATGAAGAAATTAGTTTTACACAAAAAATGTATTACAATAAGGTTCAAAGTATGTAGGAAGCATATGGAAAGATTATAATATAGAATTGATTGTGTCAGTTCAGAACGTTTTTGATGATAATATGAATTTACAAGATTGTAGTAACATTATAAAAGAGATTTCTAAATAAAAAATAAAAAACAATAAATATGATGGGTCATTGTTTTATACTATTTCTGAATTTAAAAATCTTCTTAGAACTGAGCAAAATATATGTTTGAAAAAAGACAAGGGTTTATGAATGTGTTTTATTAAAAAAAGATGCATATAATGATAAAATTGAAACACAAATGAGTAAATTGGGATTTGATATTATTGATAGTTATAGTATGGAGGGACAATGTGTGAAATTTATAAATAGTATTTCAAAGAAGGCTAAAAGTAATTTTATAAATAGTCATACATACTATTATATATATATATATATATATATATATATATATATATATATATATATATATATATATATATATATATATATATATATATATGTATATATATATATATATATATATATATATATATATATATAATTACAGGAAATATTGGTTTTGGAAGACATATATTTGCATCTTATGAATTTGTTGTTAGAATTAAAAATATAAAAATAAATGATAGTGATCTGTTAGCTTCATTGGATGTAACAGAATTATATGGATCAATTGATCATCTTGAATCTATAAATTTAATTGAAATTGAATTAATTAATATGTCTATAAATAAACATTTACTAAATGTTATTATTGAATCACTAAAATTTATGTGATAATATTATTGCAACATATAATGATAGGTTTTATAAAATGGGTAAAGGATGGTCAATGGGATTACCTATGATAGCACAAATTTGTAATTTTACATTGTCAAAATATGAAGTTATTATATGTAATTTTTATAATTTTGAAGATATTAAAATTTATACTAGATATGTTGATATTTTTGTTTGTGGTCCTAAGGACATTATTGATGTTCTTTTATATAATCTGAATAATTCAAACCATTTAAAATGGAATATTGAGAATGAACAAAATGGAAAAATATTTTTTTGGATTCACACATATTTAGAGATGCTACTGATTTAAATTATAAATTAGTTTTTAAACTTATTGAAGAAAGAGGATATATTCATTTTAAATCATGTGTTCCAAAGATACATAAAATGGCAAGTCTGAAATCATTTTTGCATCGCAATAATAAATTATGTAAGTATAATAGTGATAACATTTGAAATATTGAACTCTTTACAAAAGAACTTTTAATGATTGGTTATAATAAAAACCAAATATTGTGTACATTAAATTAATTTAATAATAAGAAGAGTGTTTGCAATGTTTGTTTACATAATAAAAAATAGATATCTATCCTATTTATAAATAACATGCAATCTAAATTAATTAAGAATATATTTAAAGAAAAAATATAATATTTCATTTTGTGTTTCTCCACATTAATCGATTGATTAATAATTCTAAGAGTATAATTCCTAAATTGCAAAGAAGTAATATAATTTATCAGATTTCATGTGGATGTCAGAAATTTTACACCGGTGAATTGAGTTGTTCTGTGGAAAAAGATTGAAGTGGCATCAATTATTATATAACTGAATTAAACATAATGTAAATAGTCAATTTATATAGCTTCAGTATTCTTTGACCATGAAAAAAACTTGTAATTATAAGTTTACATTTAATACTAATAAAATAAAAATATTAATGGAAGAAAGAAATCATAAAAAGAGGAAAATTAAAGTGGCAATATTAATTGACAAATATAAGTATGATGTTATTAATAGGCAAGTTGCGAATATAGCCATAGACAGCTTATGGAAATATATGTAACATTAAGTTTGAAAATTTGAATTCAGTTAAAGCTGATAAGGATAACCATGTAATTGAAAGTGCTTCAAAAGAATTTAAATTATAATATTGTATTTACCTTTAAAATGTGTGTGTATATATATATATATATATATATATATATATATATATATAATTACTTCAAGCAATATTAATCCAAAATGCAGTAAATAAATCTTTTAAATATACTTTATTCAGCAGTACTTTCAACTAGCTCAGTAGTCATTGTCAACTATTCAAAAATAACATTACAAGAATAAGTCATATAAAAATTTTCTCCACATTTCATTAATTTTATAATTCCCACAATCCACTAATCATAACATTCGTTGCTTTTGTATTAATTAAATGTTGTTTATATTTATTAATCAATAAAGCTTTTTTAATTTTGCATTTATTATGCTTTCTTTCAATCTCCATAATTTTAACATTATTAAAATCATAATTAAATCCATTATTCAAATTCTATTATGATCAAAGAATACAGAAGATGAAATATCCCCATTTTTATCAGAATTTGAACTTTGAACAGCTTTAATAACAAAATATGGTCCTTAGTTCTTTTTCTACATCACTGACTCAGACTCCCCACTATAACTCATACCACATTTACAAATCCATCTATATATTATACAATTTTGATGAATAAACAAATTTTACTCTTTGAATTATTTAATAGTCTATTTAAATTAAATGGAGTATAAAAAACAAACTTACACATATCATAGTATATTTTTTTATTATTTCACCTATTCATTACTTATAAAAGGAATAGCTATCCAAGCTTTTGTATCTTTTAATAATTCATAATCAAACGTAAAACACCTTTTATTAAAATCTAATATTTAACAAGACATTAGTAAATTTACTCAAATTAAAAATTATCTTAGATAAATATTTACAAAGTTTTTCATTTTTAAATAAAAAGATTTCAAAGCTGATAATTTGTGTGATATTGGAACCGTGAATTAAATGGGATATATCCTTTTTTTAATATCCTTAACAACCATACAATAATCTAATTTACCATTACTTCTATCAATTCTTAAATCCAAATATTTATTTGACATATTTTCTTTCATTGATCTAATCCACTTTAATACTTTAAATTTATTTAATTCAAAATATAACCAATCACTAATACTAGCCTTTCCACATATAAACACATCATCAACATCTCTATAATAAACTTTAATATTCTATTTAAAATTAATATTTTTTAAAATCGTATTTTCATATGATGAAACAACAAAATTACAAATTTGAGCAACTATTGCCAAACCTATTGGCCAACCTTTTTCCATTATATAATAACAACCTTCAAATTCAGCATAAATATTTTTATCTACAAAATGTAAAATATCTTTCTCAAATTTAATCAATTTATAATCTACTTGGTTTATAACTAATGCATTTAAAATAATTTCAATGCATATTAATCTATCAATTGATCCATATATTTCACAAATATCAAAAGTATTCATTATATCATTATCATTATCATTTATATTAGAAGTTTTTACCAAATCAAACGATGACCCCACAGTGATGATGATGACTAAGTCAACTTCACAAGACAATGATTAACTCTTATGAAATATATACACCTCTTTTAATAAAAATGAATTAAAATGTATTACTCATCAATTATTAATAATACAGATAGAAAATTTATATACTTAATAATATTTAAAATTAAAAGTGTATGAATTGCTTGAAAGAGAAGCTATACAGACTGCAAAAATATTAAATGCTAAGCACTTTCAATGTCATTTGCCTCATATTCATAGTGAAAATGCAAAGTAAAAAAACAGAAAAATAATGTCAATATGCAAAGTATATGCAAATGATTTAGAAAGCACAACACATCTAATGCGTGATGAAAGAACAATATAATTACTCAATTATGATAAAGTCCCCTGAATTCAGAGACTTTATGCACCCACACTCCAATTACCCAAGCTCTTTACAAATTTTCAGGCCCTTATGTATTTTTATACAGAAATATTCAACTATACAAATTTGAATCTGATAGAAAAGATATATACATCTCTACACCAAAGACCTACTACAAGCAAACTACAAACTCAACACTATTTATCACAAAATTAAACAATTTTATAAGAAAATTGCAAGCAATAATAATGATATTAAGCTTCTGTATATTACCCTCCCACATATAACTAAAATCTCCAACCAATTAATTAAAGTCTTGTCTAACAAATTTAAAATCAGTTTTCATACTACCCACACCATCATCTAATCAATAATTCTAAAGACAAAATCAACCCTTTTAGACTCCCCATGTTGTTTATAGCATCTCATGGCCCCAACCCAGATGCCATGCCATTTATTATGGCAAAACCAAAACTGGCATAACCAACAGGATTGCTCAGTATAGATACATCTACAATAGAGCAAACAAAAATAATGACAATTCTTCAAAATTCTTAGACCATTTCAAAAAGACAGGTCATATATTTGAATCCTCCAACCCCAATATAGTTTACATAGAGAATAACAACATCAAATGGAAAAATAGAGAAGCATACTTCATTAATCGCAACAATAACTCTATCAATAAACATGGCACCTGCATTGACATTTACAAATGTTGGGCTATCTAAATCATTTGCATATACTTTGCATATCACCTTTATTTCTCTGTTTTGCATTTTGTATTTTTGCTATGAATATGAGGCAAACAGCCTCAAAAAACTTAGCATTTAATATTTTTTGCTCTCTGTATAGCTTCTCTTTCAAGTGCTTCATACACTTTTAATTTTATATATTATAATATTGAGAAAAAAGTTTAAAATTCCTAATAGTTTATAATTAATAATGTAAATATAAGGTATTTAAACTCAGATTTTCAAGCACCCTTCAACTATCATATTATCTTATACACTTATACTTATGACCACACACATGTAGAAAAGATAAACAATCACCAATAGAAATATTTTGTGCTAGACCATCACTCATCAGTTGGTCTATATTATCATCTCTCACAAATATATATAATCACTGCTTTGGAGATAATAATTTGGACCAACTGATGAGTGCTGCTCTGGCACAAAATACATATATTGGTGATTATTTATTTTATCTACATATGTGTGGTCATGTGCATCAGTTGTCTGAGATAGTGTGATAGTTGAAGAGTGCTTGAAAATCTAAGTTAAAATCCCTTATACTAACAATTAAGCTCCAAGATTTGTGAAAAGTTTCTGGTTTTCAAATATAATTAGTTATGATAAATTACATTTAAATAATGATATTAATAATATCTAAAGATTCCCCCTTCCCTTAATGAATTCTATATTCATATCATATAGATGTGGGTATATTTATTTCTCTAGTAGGTAAATAAAAATCCTATATCATAGAAAACATTTCAATTTTAAAAATAAACACTGAAATGCACACACATAGTCACCTATTGCATATAACATACATTTTACATTTATAAATTTGAACATAATACTAATCAAGAAATGAATAGAAAAAGTTAGTTAAATCAAAGAGATAAGAATCTTTAATGAAATCAGACTCAACTTACTTATCTCAATTTTTACCAATCTAGGTCATTAATTACCTTAGAATCTATCTCTCCCAATGCTAAATTTTTACCAATTTTTAATATTCATGCTCAAAAAATATACATGTAAGCATAATTATATTACTAGGTGTGTGTGTATATGTGTCAATTTCCCTTATGAAAAAAACTGTATTAAGCTCTTTTTACATACAATATAAATCAACATATTTCATAATACTTGAATCAATACACAATAATCACATTTTATAAAAAAAAAATACATGTATAAATGATTGCATGTAATGATAATCTAAGAATATATAATATATTAATATGGTCAATATTTATTATTATCAAAAATCTTTTGTAATAATTGATTCTCATTTTAAAATTTAAAGAGAAAGATAAATAGATTTATTATTTAAAAAAGACTTTTTAATAGTCACTGATAAAATATAATTAAAATTGATATTACCTGTTCTTTTTTTATACTTGATATAGAGGCAGTTTCAAAGAGTCCAATGAATTTCATTTTGAAATCAGCTTGTTGAAGGTATAGAATTTGAAATCAGCCACAAACCAATATGTAACATATAGGTTTATCAATTGCAGGGATTTACTGTAACAGTCCTATTTTTGGCTTGGTTTGGCAATTATTCTGTTTGATTGCAATAATGATGATGATGATGATGTGAAATAAATTTTCTTTAGGGACCATTTTATCACTGAAATAGTTTTTTTTTTTATTTCTTCTTCTGCTCCGGATATGCCTGGTATAAGATATAAATTTCAGCATTTTCTTGTTGCTATTATTTGAATTCAAATTCAGCAACTAGCCTGGTTTAATATAAATTTCAGCATTTACTCTGTGGCTTATATTTGGATTCAACAGCAGCATAGGTGAAATATTATAAAAAGAAAAAAAAATTCTTTCACTTTTGGAAATTAGTCATAAGATGTTTTAAATACATTAGATTTAAATTTTTATGATGCACACAAAATTTTTTGATAGGCCTAGGTAGCCTGTAACAATTTTTTCCTACCCCAACATGGCAATGTACAAACATATAAACATAAGAATGATAAAGAAAAAAATATATTTGGTTTCTGAAAAGCAATCAACTTTATTCTTCATTTTTAGTCATATTTTCAGATTTTATATGCTAGTCTGTCTTATGATATCACACATATCATTGGTCACTGAAACCCATGATTTCCTTTAATTAAGGCATCTGGAAAATATCTTTTGAAAATTGACAATTTTATAAATGTATTATTTAGTGTGAAATCCAAAAATGATTCAAATTTATTGGTAATTACAATGACTGATTAATGAGCCTTTGGCTTATTTCCCCCACATGGCTTAAATTTTCTCTCTCTCATTAACACTTGACATTAGCCTAAACATTAGATGAAACATTTAAATCTTTCAGATAAAATAAGACAAATTGATCTTAAATAATATAATTGTTTTATAAAGAATCTATAAAATTATTTAAATAAAACAGTTTATTTTTCTAAATATGTCTGTAAATGCTTATGCAATTGTTTTCCTTGTATATTCAAGCACACACTCATGTTTATTCCACTATATAAAACCTGCTTTTCTAACACAATAATAAATCATTAAGTCAAGTATTAGAATCAAATTATTATTAAAAAAAGAATATTATAAATTAACTCTAAAGAAGGTTAATTAGCAAACTTAGAAAAATGATTTATAGAGGGTGTGCCTACAGACAACCACCCTAATATACTTTAAAATTCTAACATTTAGTTACAAGTATTAAACCATTTAAAATATATATTATCCTCTTTTACTAACACAAAGTTGAATAGAGGGAGACACAAACATCTCTCACATACTTCTGGAGTTTTTAGGTAAATGATCATGTAGGTTTGAACTCACAGCTTTCTCCTCCTATACAAAAAATGTGATGATGAATATTATTATACACACATTATTTCAGTTTACTCACATGATTATTTTAAATTTGCATATGTATCTAACTTATTTTAAAACAAATAAAGCATTTGACCTATTTTTAAAATCCAATAATGCACAAATAATGATATGTATTGACTTTATTTTTAAATTTGTTTGCAATCGCAAACTCCTGCCCTATTACCAACAGACCTTATATTAAGCATTAATATATATATATATACCTGTGTGTCATTTTATGCAGATTTTTAATGTGATTTAAACATTATGCGATTCATGTTTCTTCTTAATATCTTTTTGTGTGGTATCTTTTATGCAATAAAGTTGTTTATATTTCACCATATTTATTATATATCAAAAAATATAAATTATTAATAATTTATTTTGACTTGAAATACCTTCCCCCCCAAAAAATAGAATATTATATTATCAGCAAATGTGAATATGACCTGAAGCTATTTAGACAACTTAGCTTCTACTAAACAATCTACTTATACTTACAAGTATAAAAATATAGCAATAAATATTCAAAAATTTTAAACTTTTAAAACAGAAACAGAAATAAACAAATATTCCTTTAGATTTTTAAAGATAATCAGAAATAAAGACTGTTCATTTTGGAAAAATGAAAATAATCTTTTTATAAATGATAGCGTATAATTTTTGTTTGGATTACAATCTCATTTTTTTAAAATATTTATAGAAACAAAATGGGAACATGATATAATGAGACAAAGAAAAATTGCAGAAAATGCTGAAATCTGAGTTTGCTGCAATGGACAAGCTTTTAAATTCTAACAAGAGCTAAATAGATGTATGCCTGTGTTATGTATGTCTATGTTTATATTTTTTTATACACATATATATGGAGAAACTTTCAGACAGAAAAAAATTGTAACTTTTATTTTCTACTTAAAATAAATGTATCTTTAAAATGTGTTTATATTTTCTTTTATATACTGTATGTATATGGAAATACTTTTAGACAAAAAAAAGTTACAAGTAAAAATATTTAAGGACTTTTAATTTCTACTTAGAAAGAAGATATCTTTAAAAGTTTTTACTTATGAGTTTTTTCTGTCTAAAAGTTTCTCCATATATATGTGTGTATAAAAGAAAATTTAACCATTTAAAACACACTTGTAGAAGTGTGTTATATATAGAGAGAGTTGTACTAGTGGAAGTGCATTCTTTAACAGCTAGACATAGCAGGCTGTATATTGTGAGCTTCGTAAACAATTAGTAAAATTGTCATCTCGAAGTTTAATCACCAATTACATTGTCAATACAAAACCATTAACACAGCACAAGACTGAATAGGACGCTAGTTGTACTGCCTTTTATGACAAATCTTATTTTTTGCCATACAAATGAACTGCTTATTGTCAAATAGTGATAATAATTAAAATATGTATGAGAAAATGTAAAATTAAATACTGTATTTAATAAAAAAAGTAAAAAAGTTTGTCATGTATCAATTTTTTTTACAAATATTTGAGATTTTTATTAGTCATACTTCGTATTATTATTTAATACAAATTTTAAAGTAATTTTTCCTTGTTGCTTTGCTTTTATGTGATTTCTGAAAATTACTGGAACATATCCCTCTTTTTCAAGGTAAGTTAAGTTTATTTTTGTGAGATTTTTTTTAATGCAGGTTTTCTGCAGAACCTATCTACTGCATAAAACGAGACCCAGGTGTAATAGATATTTTTAAAAAAAATACGTTTTTAACTTTAGATAAGACTTTGAAAATTGCAAAGTTTATAAGAGAAAGTTTAGATTTGCTCATGTGAGAAAGTCCATACTTCATATTTAAAGAAAAATAAAGTTCAGAGATTCTAAATTAATTAAAGAGAGTTTATAGTTCAGTTTTATTGTCAATGATTTATACTTTCCTTTTTTTTCTCTGTGCTCATTCCTTTGTGATAAAGAGCCACTTCTTGTGAACAATGATGATTTATAAAGATGGTTCTGGTGGTTCAATCCTGGGATACACAAAAATGAATGCTGCCTTCGGCTGGCCAGACCAAGGGAAGTGTGATTAAAGCAGATTACATTTTGAAAATGGCTACAATAATTCAAATTTCATTTTTTGTTTCAATTACAACATATGAAATCAAAAATTCTAATATTTCAATCCCCTATTTCTTTTGATTTTTTTTCTTTTATAGTCCTGAAGTGTCTCATTTAGGAATGCTCAGATCCAACTGACATATTTCATATATGTATTTCATTGGTTCACTGGTTCTGTGTGCATATATATTGGGTGGGAAAAGCAAGTCTTTTGTTTCTATCTTTTGACTCTTATCTATTTCATAATCTTTTAAATAGTCATTTTGCCCTAAGGACCTATTTGTAATTTAATTTTTGTTAAAAAAAAACTCTTTGTTATTTTTACCATTAAAATGTTTTTATTGTTTTATTTTAAGATTAGAATCTTTTCTTCGATTCTATAAATTCCTTAAGCTTATTTTATTTTCAATATTTAAATGTATTAATAAATCATTATTTGTGCATTTTGAACATCTGTGCATTTATCTCATTGTTAGATTTCTACAAAATAAATTAAATGTAACATACATATATATATATATATATATATATATATATATGTTACATTTAATATATATATATATATATATATATATTGTAACCTTCCTGTCATATACCATACTCTTAAATGAATCACTACACATGTTTTTAGGTGCTTAATTCCAATGTAACCTTTGTCTATTACTAATCTAAAATATACACTTAAAAATGTGTTAAACCAAAGAGAAGATTTCCTTATTGGCTAAGCTCACATGAAACTATACTGAGAGAATATTACAAGGTGAGTAATAACTTCTGGTCAAACCAGCCTCAAAATCCACAAATAAGCAAACAAACAAAAGATTATGAAATGAACTTAATCTTTATCAAACTAATAAATAAATAATGATTAGATCGATGGAATGAATATGAAGTTAAAATACAAATTAAGCAATAAGTAAATTAGGATGTAGATGACAGAATGGATGATATAAATAAATAGAAGGTAAATAATAAAATGAAATAAGTCTGAGAATGAAGAGAAAAGGAATGAATATGTATCACAATAATGAATGATTAAGATGATGGTATAATAAAAGTTAATGGATGATTAAGATGACAATGGAATAAGAGCTATTGAATGGTGAGTTAATTAGGATAATGAATTAGGATGAAAGGAGAGTAAAGGAAAATTGAAATGATAGATTAGAAAATGATGATGATGAAAGATGATGTTCAGAACTCTAAATTTGATATTGAATTAAATGATAATGAAACAATTAAATCAAATATGGATTTCAAGCTCAGCAAAACCAGAATATTCACTATAAAGTCAAAACAAGCTATATATGTTTCAGATAAAAAAACAATTGATCTTTTAAAATTTGGTGACTTTTACAAAACAGTGAATGTACATAACTGTAATCCAACTATAATAAACAACTAAATTTAAAATCTACCACAAAATCAGATTCTACATTTCCAATTAATATAATTTATTCTTCTCAAGGTTCATATTACTTAAAGTTTATTATACCAAATATACTTGGGTCAGTGAGACGGATTTTGCCACTTCCCAAATATAATGCACAAAACAGTTCTTGATATAAAATTGAATTAACAAACATTTCTAGTAATTTCAGAGAAACTTTATAAATTCCTTAATTATTATAAACTTTAAGCATCCATATGTAGAAATAATTTTCACTAGCTAAACAATAACTTACCAGTGTTTTCTTTTAAATAAGTAATAACAATGTGATCAAGATCAGTGAATGATAAATTTGCAGGTTCAAATACTGGTTAAACCAATGTTAATTGTTTAACTTTTAGTACATTACTTAGAATGATATATACCTTAGGTTAACAATATTTTGATTATTAAATAATGAGGCCCTAGATATACTTATAAATGGTAGGGCTTAGTAGAATTACTCTGATATACCAAGATATAGTAACTTATACACTATTGATCGATAATGCTTTCCATATAATCATTGGATATGTTGATAGCAATAACAGTAATAATATGTGTGTGTTAATTAGCAATCAGACCACTGACAACTAAGTAAATGTTTAATGCAACAATATTTATTTACAGTATTTACATTTTATTTAGACATATTGCATGAAACAAGATTATTTCATTAACTACAATCAGGGATAGGAATTAATTGGTTTGCCCTTTATTATCCCAGTGTTAAGTAACAACAAACTAATAGATATTCCCCATATTACTATTTTATAAGCTATATTTTAACTATTACTCTATCTTATGAAATAAGATCGTTATCTTATTTACGCTATCCTAGAATTCAAACTACGAAATAAAATGTATCTAGATCTTTGGGATAAGCAATCTTTTCAATCTAATAACTGAGTTATAATTTAATATATCAAAGTGGATCTATTTGATTTATATAAATATGATAAGGGCAATTACCATATGTAGTACTATTAATAATTTATCATTTACTATAAAGGATTCACTATATTGATGTGGGACAGACATCATAAGTTAAAATACATATATGACACAAAATATTGTCTATGTCCACAATCTAATCATTTAATAATTAAATGATCTTACTGATCCATTGGTGATTCACCATTTGATAAAGACACATCCACATTGTCCATGCACACCTCTTTCTATTTTATGTAGAAGTTCTACAAACACTAGTAAGTTTAGACGGTTTGTTTATAAACTGATGATGATTACATATCATCATCAAGACACTATCTCAATTAAACGAACACTATGGATAGACCAGTGTCCCATAATATAACTTATTTTATCCTTGCTATTGGATTTTGAAATACTAAGCTTCACCATACATGGTGGAAAACTAACTCTATAACTTCATGAAAGATCTAACAATAAAAAAAGTTGTATACAAAAAACAACATGAAAGTTGTCTACTAAAATGGCCAATTCTAATACCTTGATCGGTATAAAAGTGCAGGCAGTGCCTCATCACATAAAATAGAATTCAGACCATGGGATCATACTCTCTTGGGAATTAACTATGCTCTAAGCACTAACTCTTAACCAGCATCAACAATATCATCCTTTCATTTAATCAGCAATCGGGAATTCTCCATCATCCCATGCACAATATTGATATTATTATATCTGATGCTCTTATATTTAGCACAAACTCATCAGCTAAAAGCTACTACAAATTCTAACCAATACAATAGCAAGGTAATATGACACCAATAATAAAAATGGAAACATAAATATTCCATTTTACAATGCATAAACTGTTAATGTTTGATAAACAAACCACCAATATATCAGTAAAACAACCCTTAATTATTTTAAAATAACTATTGTACCCTTGTTATAGCAAGCCATGTACATGCAAAGATGGATCAACCTACATTTGCTATCTAAAATGGACATTTTAATTCATAGGCAACATTAAGAAATGAAAAAAGGTTTATTAAATTATTTCCTATAATAGAAAAATAATGTCATGAAGTGTATAATTCTGGCAAGTGTGGGTCTGTTTATTCCCTTTTCAATATAATATTAACATTTATTTTAGAAGTGTGAGAGATAAATATTTATCCCTTCTCCCCGATAAATAATATTTACCATTATGTTTCCCTTGATAGGATAATATAAAATATATGTGATAGATGTATATCTTTTTATGCATCTCTATATTCTTACTAAATACATTTCATAGCATCACAAAATATATAACATAATAATAATAAAAAAAACTAATCCTTGAATAACACCTGAGTAAAAAAAATGTATTACAATAATATATGTCAATAACAATGATAAACAAACATTTTTCCTATTAGATTTTATCGTAGTCATCCCAGTTTTATCCGATCTTATGAGAAAAATAGTGAGAAAATGGATATGATAAGCAATATTCCTAAGTAAATATAGATGTCGAATATCCTGTTTCATAATAGCATATTCAGACAATATTTCAAACATTTTTTTAAAGGCACAAAAATCTTTTTATTAGATTCTATAATAATGTAAACATATCGAGGCAATATCTAACCATTTTTCAAAGGCAATACCATTAAACTAGGTTTATCAAGATGTATAAATGCATTCTGTTAAAATCCTAGATTGATTGATATATTTGATGTCATCCTAATGAGATAACATTTAGCAATTTGAGAATAAGATAATTAAATAGATTGAAAATAATTTGATTTGTTATCCTGCTTTTCTATCCGTGCAAAGATCTCTGTTATAATTTTAAATGATTTTAGAGCAGCTGAGAATTTTATTACTTTATATGTTACATAATCAAGAACAATAAATAAATACTTATTTATTCACTTCCATCAGACAATACGTATTTAATAATATTAGCAGAATTTATTTCATAGTCAGCAATTGTCAACAAAATATACTTGACATTAATAATTTGCCATTTTCTATTTTAAACAACTAAGCCATTGGGCGTGAAATATTAAAGCAGACAATGTCTCTTCACAATGAAAATATGAAATAATTCATGCATTTTTCTTTTAAAACAAATTACTTTATATGACTTAAAAATTAATTTTTAATTTGTTTAATATCTCTTTTAAAACTTTCCTTCAAAATAATTTTCAATTATTTTCACTGAAAAGATAATTTGTAAACAGTATATATATATTTTTAGCTTAATGCTTAGGGTGGCATGAAAATCAAAAAGTACTTTAATCCTTTTTCTCTTTCCTCTAAATAGTTTTAGTGTTATTACTAGTTCTGACCATTTATTAAAATAAATAAAACAATAATAATTGCTTATGTTTTCTGTTCTAGTTTTTCCTTCCAAATAATCCATGTTTAGGTAAATGTTATTCAAATAGGGTCATTCCACTCTTCAGCATGTTAAAATCAAGAACTATACAATCTATGGAAAGTAGTGAGAAATGCTACAGAGCTATTAAATTTTACTCACTCATGTTTAATTTTATATAATCCTGAAATTTTATTCAAACCAATTTTCGAAATTATTATTTTCAACTTATTCCTTTGATTATTTTTTTTAATACAGAATTATGTCTTGTTCCAAGTTTTTTTTTCTCTAAGCAGTTCCCAGCTGGTAAACTTGTTCTAACCTTTATTATTAGTCTTACAAGTTCTGATTGGTCCTAAACGATCCAATCACAGTAAATGTGCATAAATTAATATTTTTAATCACTCTAGTGAGGAAAATGTAGCCTGATATATTTCAATTTAACTTAACATACAATGTATTTAAAGATCGTTTATAAATAAAATTTAGAAGAATTATAAATTGATTGTGGTTGTTTATTTTTAATTGGTGTTTAATAATAATGTTTTAAATACTTTCCCACTTTCAACTTGGTCTTATACTATCAAAATATTATTTAAATTAGCTACCACTGGAAATTGTGATAAAATATTTATGAGATAAACATCCATTCCATCAGACTTTCCAGTGCATTATCAGTCCAAACCATCATCACTTTTAAGATATTTGTGGGTGAGCTTTTGTTTAATTGGAAAATCTATAATCCAATAAGCATTTAATATATATATATATATAACTAATATTTACACACTACTTTTCAATAATTTATAACTTAGTACTATTTTAAATTTTAAAATTTTACACACTGAACCCCTGAATAAAATTTTCTACCATGAGGCAAAAACATATTGTTACTATATATATATATATATACTTAAATGCACTATATATATATATATATATATATATATATATACTTAAATGCACATATATTCTCTGTACTCAATTTAATGTAATTACAAGGGACTTGAATTCAGAATTTCAAACTCCCTACAGTTATCTAAACCATCTTATATAACTGATAGACATGAACACATACAAGAAAAAAGATAAATGATCTTCAATATACATATTTTGAGCTAAACCACTAGTCACCAGTTGATCCAGATCATTATTTCCCACACACACATACAATTAGTGCTCAGTTTACAATAAACACCAAGTTGTCAAACTTTAAAGTTTGCTACCCTAATACAAACTGACCACTCAATTTATATTTGTATGGTAGATGGTCTGAACCAACAGATGAGTGCTGGTTCAGCACAAAACATTTATATTGTATTGGATAGCTATAGGATGTTTAAAAGTCTGAATTCAAGTCCCTTAAATATAAATACATGTAATTAAATAATTGAATATTTATAAATACAGTAATCAGATAATTAAAAAAATTATCCACTTAGAAGTACTTTTGACTATCCTATCCTCATAGTCTATGTCAACTAATACTTTGAAAAACGACTCTTCCCACAATCATGTGATCTTAATGTTTGTTGCCTGCCGGTTAATTATGTCATGTTTGTATTTGTATATTTGTACTGCTTCCTTTATTTTCCTTTTGTTGTTATTTTTTTTCAATTTGCAATATTTCTACATTATTAAAATTGAAGTCAAAACCATAAATACAAGACTTATTATGGTCGTAAACAACAAACAATGAATGCTAAAATATTATTATCTACTTTACAACTTTGTTTCAATTTCTGAACCCTTTTTAATAACAACAAGTGTTCTTTAATTCTTTATTATATAATTATATAATTGAATACTTATAAATACTGTAGTCAGATATATTTTTAAAAAATTTATCCAATTAGTAGTGCTTTCGACTATCTTGGTAGTGTTAGCTGACAAAGACTACAAGGATACTTGAAAGTGCTAGTAAGTGGATATAATTTTTTAAATATATCTGATTGCTATATTATATAAATATTCAAGTATATAATTACATATATTGTATTGAAGATTTGCAGACATTGAAATTATATATATATTAAAGTAATGTGATATTACAAAATATACTAACCATTTACTTTTATTCTTAGTAATTTGTTTTCCTTTTTTTTTTTCTAGGATGGCATTTACTTCTAAACGAATTGATTTTCGTGTTGATTTTTCTAAAGCTAGAAAGTTAATTAAATTTTTTGGAAAACATTTGAATAACTAATTTGTAATAACAATAAAAAATATTTTTATTGATGTTTAAGATAAGTTTGTCTGTCTGTCTGACAGAGTAATATGAAATTTTTAAATTTTTAAATGTAATTACTTATTTCTGAATGTCTTTGAATGACTATATATCGATAAAATAAAATTATAATTTAAATTATACATAGTACTCTTTATTTCCCTTTTAGCTCTTAAATTATAATAAAAAAGATTTATTTTTTCTATGTATATACACATATTTAAATATCTGTTAAAACACGTCTTTAAAATATATAATCATATGTATATATATACTTTTGTAAATATATATATATATATATATTGTACCCTCCTCCCCCGTCGCCTCTCACACTCGTGCACTCCAAAGAAAACAATCTCTAATAATGTTTAAAATATATTCCGGGTTCTCTCTCTAGCTCAGTCTTAACGAAATCAATGAAATTAATTTACTACTAGCTCTAAACTTCAAAAATATAAATACAGTTATATTATTAAAAATTTATTATTTTCATGAGACATGGAGCGACGACACGGGGAGCGAGACAGACTACATTGAGATATATCCACATGATACTATCCCAATGGCATAAGAACACTATACTAAATAATCAACTTATGGTATTCTTATGACTTTCCAAGCTCTTTTATTACGATTAAGATAATAATCATATCCTATTATTCTTTGTAATAATAATCTAGCTCAATTAAATAATTTAAGTAAATAAATGAAATAAAATCAAATCAAATAAATCTCAGGTTCATAAATTGCATTTAAATTGATTTAAATTACGGTAGTAAACTATGAGAAGGGAATTTTATGTCATAAATTCACTACGTAACAACTAACAATAATAAATAAGAATAATGATAATAATAGTATAATGTAATCCTATTTCTTCTTAAATAAAATAAATAAATAAATATTACGTTCGTGGTAGTATTTAATAATCTGACAATCAAAATACGTGTTGTAATATTAGCATATAATTTATTTTAATATTGTGGCAACCAACTTATGACCAATAAACGATATAATTATAATCCTTTAATTTTATCATACAAATAAATTTTCAAAATTATTATAACACTTTTATGTTTATCTACTTTGTGCAAAATTATATGTCTGTTGCAATTATAAATGTGTATTGCGATATCATGCATTCTATGTGGAGAAATATAACTAAGACACGAAGCTTACAAATAAATTTACAACATAGTTTATTAATAATTATACAAATAACAATATTTACATTATGTACATCGGATATCCCTACTTTCCTGTTACAAAATTACTTTACTAGTTTATCTCTTAACATTAAATTTCTACTTATTTTATTTTTAACTCTTATATAGTATTATTATTATTAAATATCTGATTTTAGTTTAGCTCGTTACAAAAATGTATCTATCAATAATTATCATTAATACTTTATATCTCTATTAATTTTAAAATTATATTTTTACCAAAATTTTTACCTTCGTAGTAAAAATTATACAAAATCATAAAATTCTATTTTATATTATTATTCGTATGGAATCCTAAAGATTCAAACCCTTCTTGACATTTTGATGTTCCGTTTTATTATTGACTATACAATAATTATTAATCCAATACTTATCCAAGCCTTTGCTTCGTATGGTAACTACAATCATTAACACACCATGCACAAATACATATATCTGTTACACATTATTGAATCATTTTTCAACCAACATTCAATCTCTATTTTTAAATATCATATAAAATATTAAAATTTTATTATCACTTTAAAAACTTTGTTTAGATTTTTCCTTTAAATCTTATATTCATTTCAGAATTACTTTTTAAAACTATATCATATGATTCTTCATCTCTTTATGACATTTATACTTTCATTTTTAAAATAACAGTTCTAACTCATTCTAGTAAATAACTATTCTTACATAACGACAACCTAGCCTCATTTCTATTTTATGTATCATTTCTATAAAATTATCTTTCTGACGATGTATATTCATGAAACAAGGATAGCGAAAATAGATGCGCAGGATCAAAACAACTAGAATATTATCCGTCATAAAACTTGACAATGATGGCACAGTGAATTTAAAGAACACCATAGAGGAGTGACCTTTATCTGTCTATCCACCTCTACTATAGGAGTGATGCTAAAGCTATTTCTTCAGCTTTATAAAACATCAAAAAGTTTAAAAATATGCAAAAGAAAAACACTGTCCAAAATATATGTGTTCAGTGATAGGACTTAGTTAGCTATACTGAAATCACACAAAATACTATGATCCAAATATTTGATTTTTCTTATTTCTTGGCAAAAAGAACATCATCTTGGTTTCCTCTACACCAGTACTACCAAGTCACTATCCGATTTTATTTCTCTAGATTTATCTATGCAGTACATCGACAAATTTCTGTCTACATTTCTAACAATAATAAAATTCATTTTTGGTTCAAACTATACAGCTATTCTTAAGAAAATCTTTTACTACTTATCTCGTATATTTATAATATACCAACTATTTTAAAATCATCTGAATATTTTGCAAACATAAAAGTTCAAAAGAATCACATAATTATTATGATACTTATTATTAATTATATTTTTCAAACAACTTATTGCATGCACATTTAAAATTAATACTATCTCAAATATATGTTTTAATGTTGGATAAAATGTGTACTTATAATTTAAAAAACTTTCATACATCATTCTTCATTAATAGATGACCTAAAAAAAATACATTATGCATTATCAATAATATCACAATTACCAAAACGATCTCTATCTTCTTGATCGTATTCTGAAGGCTTCACCATTCCATTACTTCTTGTAGATATTTAAAACTTCCATACATACATTTTATTTTTATAATAATATTTCTATCATTCTATTAAGCTATTATATTTAAAAATCTCATTATTCTTAAATTCATGTTTATATGTTTCCCTAAGCTAATATAGAATTTTTATATTTTAAATACAATCAAATAAAAATATTAAATTATATTTACGATACTGCTTTGTCGAACTTGCTTGAAAATTGTTCATAGTAAAGCTAAAAAAAAAAAATACTTTATTTTTTCTTTCAGTCACTTAATGTTCTATAAAAAAAAATAACTCTGTTTAATAATCTTCATCGACGATGATCCTTAGTTTTCTCAATATTTTATACACTTATTAATTCTTGATATCTCCTTTAACATAGTCTGCTAGCTTTTTCCCGCGCGTCTGGTTTCCCCCGATGCATCTTGTAGATATTTTATTTTAAATCTTCAATAAATTTCTGGTTTCCATGGATCCATTTTTATTTAGTCATTTAATTTTATATTTCTTTGTTCAAGCATTATTTTCATTGAATACTTTACAATATTTTCTCTTCTTATTGGATAAAGGTTTCAGCTCTTTTTCTATAAAATACATATATCACTTTCATATTAGTCTTTAACTTTTCTTTACTTTAACATTCGGGAACTATAGTTTTAATAATGTTTCCCTTTTAAAATAAACACTTTTCTTCATTATTAATTTTCTTGGTACTAGAACGCATATTAAAATTTTGTTCATAGAGAAGTATAACTTAGTTTTAAGATAGCTCTGTAAATTTATCGTCATAAATTGTTCTTGACGACCTTCAGCTTCTTTTTCAGATTTTCACATATCGTCCCAATTGTATTCCTTTCAGTTATAAGATTAAGTTTCAGGTTGAGCACAACTAAAGTCGTCTTAAGATACTTTTCCATTATTTTTCTTTCAGCAATCACTTTAAATATTTTTTCTTGTACTTCCATGTTACTGTAGGCTTTCTGGTTAAATTTGAATAAAATTTCCTGGTAAGATCACTTATAAAATTAGAAATTCATGTCTTTGCAGTCAAAAATATATTATATGTTACAGAATAACTTTTAGAATAATACGAAATTATAGATTTATATTACTTTCAGCTACGATGTTATCAGCTATCAAAAGTGTTACTTTCTCTTTCACTTTCACATTACTTCTCCCGCTTTGTATAATTCTTAGATTTTTGTCTGTTAATTTTACATCCTTTGATTGGTTAATATTTATTTTAGCGCGAACAATTTATTCATTTTATTTTGATAACAGAATGGATTTTTAAAGTTAAGAACTGATGACGTAATGTCTGGAATATTTATACCAATATTTTTAAATTCAATTATAGTTTTATTTAAAAAAAAATCATCTAAGTTTTAAAATAATTATTAAAACAATATTTAATATTTTTTAACTTTCACTTTAAAGATCGATGGCAATTATATCTAGTTTTAAATTCACACAGTTTATTATTATTTTACCAAGAGTGTGCGTGAAGGTATTTAATATACGGTCACGTGTTTACTAACTTTTATCAAATGATTTTTATTTACGTCTTGGTTTAAATTACCAAAACTGATATATTTTATAAAAAATTTAGAAAATAATTTTAAAATGTAGAACTAAATATAATTCTCACCATCCCACAGTTTATTAATAAATTATACTCTATTAAATTGGATTATTAAATACAATTATAACATTACATTTCATTTATTTAATTTATTAGTTTTTAAATATTATACTAAATAATTGATATACTTTTAACTATCTATAGCTGTATTATTTTATATGGCCAGCTTTCACAACCATAAGCAATGATATGATTAAGCTTTATTTAATTGTTTTCTTTTAAAATAATTTATTACACTGTTACCTACCAGGTATTTTCAGCTTTAAATTGTACTATAAAATCTCATTCTCTTATTATTATTTATATATCTTACAAATATAACTTAAAATTTAAAATTTTTTAATAATTGACCTTTCTACCCTACCTATGACCTACAGACAAGGGCACAATATATATATATATATATAAATAACAGTAAACTATTAGATTTAAAACAAATATATATATATATATATAGTGTACCTAACTGAAGTCTCACTTAGTTCCAATAGGTGATCAAGGTTATCTTAGCTTAGCCTATTGTTTAAAATTTCAGATTTAAAAAAAAATAATGATGTAAAAAAATGGAAATTAACTTAGTTAATGATTAAAATAGGATAATCTAAATATTTCAATACTATTGGTTTGACCAGGGGTGTTTAGATAATGATTTTAATTAAAAGAAATATCAGAAATAGTTGGGAATTGATAAATAGTATTAAATGTATTTTAAAATAACTACTGTATAATTCATTTTAATGTCTAAATTATAATAATTAGATATTGGAAATAAATATTTTAAATAATATTCAGTAATAAATTGAAAAATAATCTGTAAATTATTTTTGAGACAGTATAATAATATTTATCATATGTAAGATAATGTAGCGTTCCACTTATAAAATTATTTTGAATTAAATATTCATTAATGTTTTATTGTTGTAGTTTTAAAAATAACTTCTAAACAATTAATGTGTGTTCGTTAGATTATTTTTGTGCATGCAAGAATAACATAGATATAAAAATAAAATAATAATAATAATTTAATTTCAATATTGATTAAAATAAGAAAAAAAAAACAAATGTATGGATAAAATTATTTCAATGAAATATTTAAAAGTTTAATAGAGAGGTATAACTTTAAATTGTATATTATTCGTATTGTGTTTATAAAATATTATTAAAAATAATACATAGCATTCGTTAATAATGAATTTTTGATTTTGCAGCTGGGAGTCACGTGGTATGATATAATAAGACTAATTATATCAGTAAATTGATTTTACAGCTGAATTGTCAAGAATATTAGAGTTTAAAAAAATAATTTAATTGGTATAAACCAAGGAATTGATCAAAAGGGGGGGGGTATTAAAGATTATAATATAAAACAGGGATCCAGGTGCCATTCAGGGGCTGTTTTAATTCTATGTGTGGATGGATCTAAAAAGTTCTTTAATAAAAAGTAATTTTTAAAAAAAACTTTATATTTTCTAAAAAAAAAAAATTAAAAGTATGTTTTTTAAAACAATTATATAAAATCGTTTTGTGGAAATGAAGTGCTGAATAAAAGAAAGGTAATCAATTTTCTGATAATTAAATTACAATTGAAACATTAAAATTACAGTAAAATGTTTGAAGAAAATGTAGCATCTCATATTTCATCTACTTTTGATTTATTCATTTTTCTTTATTTAGAAGTAAAACTTAAATCATTAAGTATTGTTATGGCTAAAGAATTTCTTGCACTAAACTATAGTATATCTCCTATCAAATTTAAAATACACGTGAAGAAGAAATTAAAAGAAAAAACATTCAAACATTTTAAAATATTAAAATAGAAATGCATCAGGATCTTTATAAATTAAAATTGACATTAAATTTAATACTGCCTTATTAATACATAATATATACATGTAAATATGCTCTGAACAGAATAATGTTTCTGAGGAAAATATGCATTTTAAAATACTAATTCTCATTTATGCCAGTATGAAAAGAATTTGTTTGCAAGTAAAACTTTAAAAGAATTTAAAAATATTATTAATGAACTTATCTCTAACAAATACATAATGTTTTGTTATAGTTGCCTGTACTTATAAGTAATTTTATGACCGTTGACCTTAGCTGATAACCTGAGGAATGTCTTAATTATAAAAGAAATCTACTCTTATGTTTAAAAAAAAATAAAAGGAAATTTGTTTAAAAAAAAATACATTTTGAAATATTAAGAAATGTTTTTTTTTTTAAAAAAAGCTCTATTTAAAAAAAAAAAGCGTTTATCTAAAGAAGAACAGTGAAAGTTAACTAAAAATATATATTATAATTATTTCGTGTTTGAACCTAGGATTATAAATATAAAAATATGTACTCAGCTAAAGAATTTATTTTTCAATGCCAACTTATGTTTATGCTTATGATATTTTATTTTAATATGTAAAATTATCTTTAAAGATAAAAGAAAGTGAAAGTGTTTATATAAAGAACTACTGAATATTTTTGTTTTGGAAATCATTGCTATGTTTATAAATATTTGACTGAAGCTTTGAATCTGGATAGATGAATTGACCTGAATACATATTTTTAAATGGAAAAACCATTACGGAGCTAAAATATGAACTTAAGTTAATGTATTATTATTTTTTATTGTTTGTTTTATTGGTTTTTTTAAAAAAATGACACCATAAAAAATATTTATGCTATATATTTTGTGTAACACTTTTGGCATAAATATATGGGTAAACTAGGGTTATAATTTTAAAATGTAATATATCTATTAGAATGAGCAAATGTTTTGCTATTCTCAAGTGAATTTATTTTATTTATTAAGCATTTCACAAGCTAGGTTCTGTTTAGAAAAATTCATTTATAGAAAATTTATATATCACAGTCTTAGTTTATTATAAATGGGATGTTTTACTCAGTTTTATTTTAAATTTACCAAAGAAGTTTATCAGAAAGTATCCATTCATTTGTTTTATGAATGTTATATTAATAATAACTACAAATATTTTTATATGCCTCAAGAAGTAAATATTCTTGCATTTAACTTGCAATTTTAAAAGTCCACTAGTTAATAAATATATATATATATTAGTATGTAATATTTTACTATGTGTGCATTGTGCCTTGCCTAGAATTTTAGATGCATTTAATTTTAAAATATGTCTCATAGTAGTCACTTGACAGTGTATTTTGTTGGTTTGAACATTGAATATGTTTTGTATTTTCAAACTTCTTAGGAATAACTTAGTTAATTCAGGTGAAGTATATATCTTGCTATTAGTTAGTATTTGTTAGCCTCATAGAGTTAGGCTTAGTTAATAATTTTGAGTATGCTTATGGAGTAGATAAAATCCTCCATTCTTATTGTATTGTATTTCCATGATTTGATAGTGCTTGTCCCCAAAAGAGGGTTATTATATTGTATTTTTCAGTGATGATAATCACATTTATAAGCATTGAAAATCCCATGAGAGAGGATTGTGCTTTCTTGTGCATTTTCCTATTCCCAGATGTATTGTAGAAGAGTTCCAGACATCTTAGTTTTTGCCTCGAAGTTAGGTATTTTTGAAAGCCACCATATTCTTTTCCAGCTCTGAGATGCTTAGTAGTTTTATATTTTTTGCCTATCATTCATGATGACTTAATGCTAATTCCACCACAGTAGGTGATGTTGCATTTATTTTAGATTAGTGATGACAACATATGCTTGTTTGAGAAAATTTATTTCTTCAGGTAGTGTCAGCTAATTTATGGCTCATAGGTATATCAATGTTTGAATTGTGTTGCTATGATAGTTTTATCATGCACAAGCTAACCAACAATAAGTTATATTTATTTTAAAGTAAGTTAAATATGCATAGGGTATAAGTGGCAATTCACACATACTAATTTAATATTTTCATCCAGAGTTTCGCCGCTGGATTTGTAATTTTGTTACATTATTAACTATAAAACATTGAGGGAATAATTTTATGTGGACTAAATTTATTTAAAGAGTATGACTGATCTCTGGTGAATGAATGTCCCATACATTTATCTTAGTTTTATTTTAAGATTAGCTTAGTCTAATTTAAAAATATATCATTAAGTTTAATATTAGTTATGTCAGTGTAACTAGTGATGATATTTTTCAAACGTATGCTGAATATGCTTATTTCAACTTAGCGTTTGCTAAGTTTAGGATTATAAAATTAATTTAGGGTTTTAAATACAAACCTAGTTTTGTGTATTATTCTGATTATTACAAGACACCATAATGTTATGAATTATTTTAATTAAAGAAATTAGAAGTGTGCTTATTAAATACAGACATTATAATTAAAGTTAAAGATTGTAAAATCTCTAATTGTTAAAAGAGATTAAAATTGAATAGTCTTTGCCTGTTATTATGTATACTAGTGTAAACTAAATAAAACTGTTAAAAGTCAAAATACTTATATTAAGTCCTAGTGCGATATTGGCAATGTGTTTGTATTCCATTATATTTGTAAGAATTTCTTATTGTTCTTAATCAACCAAATTATTATTATTTCCCAAAGTTTTGTTTTGTTTCTTTTGCTTTTATATGAAAATATATTATTGTCTTGGGTTCCAAATTCACAAAATCTTAAGTTTATAAAATTTATTAAATCTTCAAGTCAGAAGTTCACAAATATATCATAAAGTTAATTAAATATATTTGATATTGGTTTTAAAATTATAAAACCATGCTGAAGTCAGTGATTTTTTTTATATATTGAATCACAATAACAGATAATGGCATTATATCAGATACTTAGTTATATTTTTAGTTAAAAGTTTATTTTAAATTATCAGTATATCTTTTCAGACTAAAGGTTATGCCATATCAGATTAAGAATATAAGTACTTAAGAAGAATATTTTAATTATTGTTATTTTAAAAGCTGCACATTATCTATATTCATTGCACATCATCTACCATCATCTTAAATCTTGTATGTTTAAAGAATTTTAATCCATCTGTATTTGAGGTCTTTAGTAGGTTGTCTGTGAGTATGGGAAAGGCATAAAAAGTACCCTTGCTCTTTTCTTTGCTCGAGTACGCGATTATTGGATTAAATTTAAATTGATTCATTAAATTTGTGAATTAATATTTGTTTTGTACATTATTTTAAGATTGTACAATAGGGTTGTTATTTTGTGATCAACTAAGATATTACTTATTTGTTTATTAATTCCAGAAATTCTTTAATAGGCAACTTAACTTAAACTTTTAATTTTACACAAGAGTTTAGTTTTAGAAATCCCTGAGGTTATTTACTCTTGTTGTTTTATTAAATATAATTTAGTAAGAGAATCCTTCTAATTATCATTATTTTTTATTCTGAGAATGTCATCTATTGATAGGACTAATATGGTAATCATGGATTGGTGATTTTAAATATTCTTTTGTATGGTTTAGTGGTAGATTATTAATATGCTGTAGTAGTTATTGTTCATCGGTATTGAATTTGATCTGTATTTGATTATACATCTCTGGATCATCATCTCTTTTCTTTAAATTTATTGTAACCCTACTGAGCCAAGTCGTTAAGAGTCTCATTTCATCCCATCTCATTTTATTTTTTTTACATTTCATTTATCATCTCATCCATTTCTAAATCATGTATTCCATTTCTTCTTCTTCTTTCATCTATATCCACTATTAATCATCTCATCCATATCATCTAATCTTCTTCTATCATCCATATCATCTAATCCATATCAAATCATTTCATTTCAACTCTACTTATCTTTTTATCTTTTTCCACTACATATCATTTCATCCCTTGTTTCTTTCATTTCTTTTCATCTTTTCTTCTCACTCTCATTTTCGTTCTCTCTTTTTCTTTTCCTTTTCTTTTCATTTCACTTTCCCTCCTTCTTTCCCTCGTCCTCTCTCTCCTCTATTCTTTAGGATACTATATATATATATATATATATATATATATATATATAGGTTGTACATCTTCACCATCGAACAATATAATAGAAATAAGTAAATAAAATGATGTTGTGGTTAAAACTTTTAATCTTAATATAGTAGAAACAAGTATTAATAATATCTTATGATAATTTACCACTAGACTAGCT
>JAQFVV010000222.1:1845460-1905110 GCA_028023455.1 Epiperipatus broadwayi | reverse complement strand
CAAATTCATAAAGTATTATATTAGATAAATTCTATGATTCTTTTCTATGTAAAATTATTACTTTACTTTATGTGTTATTCTACTCCTTCTTAATAACTTTCTATCTACAAAAACATCCTCCAAAACTTAGTTAAACTTTCAGGAAAATAATCACTGATGTTAAATAAAAAAAAAACTAATTATCCAAATTATTTATACTACGTCATCTATATTAAGTAAACCTTTAATTCAAACATAAACTTCTACATAAAAAACTTAATTTATTCAATAAAATAAAAATAAAATATAGACTTTGAGATCTCTTCCTATCTTGCAATAAAATAATTACATATGAATAACAAATATAATTCTAATACTATAACATAAACAAAATATTAAAATTTATTTACAAAAGAATCATATAATTATTTCTAAGCTTCTTATGTAATGTTGTATCGTATTTATATCATAAATTCAAATTATACATATTTAAATAAAACTGTCACTGCCAATATAATGTGTGTGTATTTTTAAAATAATCATACATTCATTCAAAATAACATAATATTTGGTTGATCTAAAGAAAACATATTAAATACATCAAAATTATTATTATTATACAATTTTTACCATAGATAATGAATTAATGTCCAATCCATCTTCCAATATTCTTCGGAATTACAGCTTCATAAAATAATTCACATTTATACACACGATCATTCTTTAATATATATTCCATGTTATATTAATTATAAAATAAATTTATGCAATTAATTATTATATTACTTTAGTTATTATTTTAAGAAATGTACCTATCTTATTTTTAATAGATTAATACTATTTGACTTTTATATTAGATAAATAAAACAAAATTCATATTACATACATCCAGCGATGTTTCCTTTTCACCATAAAGTTTTTTTTTTTTAATCCTAGGCACCTATTCACTGGCACACCATTTCCTGTTTCCGGTCCATCACGTGTTTTTTTAAAAGTTTATGAAAAACGAAAACGTTCTTTTTTTAAAAATAAGTTCCCACAAGAAAATAAAATAAAATTAAAATAGTTTATAGGCTCCGGATCCAGTTCCTTAACGAAATTACTTAAAGTTATTATTTCTAAATTAGTCTATAGTTTATGAAAAATTATCATTTAATTATTTTTAATTGACTGGGACGTCCACATATTACTTGTGCATTTCTTAACAAAACATCCAGGTAAGAATAAGCTTCTTTATTTATAAACGACTAGCGTTTAAATTATTTCAATATAATAATTTTTATTATATTAAGACTTCTAGCTAATTTATATTTTCAATTTATTTGCCTTTTAAAATTGTCAATATTCAGTCTTTTAAACATAAAAACTTAACAAGGCAAGTATTTATAAAACTACTTTCATTTTTAATATCTTTACTTAAGATATATTTTTAAATTTATAGCTTACAAAAATACTTTCTTCATAAAGAAGTATTTTATTCTCTAAAATATCTATTTTCTAATAGTCACTAGTAATTAGCTTTTAAAATTATATACTGTCCAAAATATTACTTTTCTCCATCTCGTAATTTTCCGAACTAATCCAGCGTTTGTCATATCTCTAGTATAAAGTTTCCGATATATTTTCACTATATATGATGTTCCCATGACCATTTGCTTGTAAATTGAGCCTAATATAGAGACGATCGATAGGGAAAAAATTAAGTTAATACTGCATGCTTATCATTTAAAACTTTTATAAATTATTTACAAGACACTCTTATAATTTTGAAAAATGATTTTTAAAAGCGTCTATAAAATTTACTTTGCTATTTTTAATAACACAATTAACTTGAAAATTCAATCACAGAGTCCTCTCCTAACAATTGAACTGAGCTTTTATACCGGAAGAAACTTCCCATTTGATTGGTAGATTAAACAATCAACTTTGCTGGCTTATTTACATATTTTACCAACAACACAAAATTAAAAATAAATAATGGCTTATTTAATATTTAATATTTATTACATTATTAAATTTCTAAAATAATCTTTATCGTTTATTTAAATCTATTAAATATTTTTTAAAAATATTTTTACCTACTTGATTTTAATTTTAACTTTTATAAGACTATTTTTAAATAAACTAAGTATTTTTTTATACGTCATATTTTTAAAACAATATTTTAAAATCAGATTTAATATTCTACATTGATTTATCTTTATTTTATCTCGTGATAGCTCACGTATTATTTATAAATTTATAACATGATTTTTAAAATAGTTCTGCAACTTTACTAAACAACTTCCACGCATGTGTGTGTAAATTTAACTAACATCTGGTTTTTTTTATAACACAAGAAACGCTTCTCATCGTCTAAAAATAAACTAACAATTGCATTTTTTAAAATAAATATTTTTTAAATAAATAAGATATTATAATAGATTTTAAAATAATTATCCAATATTATTAAAATCAAATATTAATCTTCTATTTAAGTACTTATAATAATTAAAATATTTATATTCTCTTATAATATTATTTTATCAACAATAAACATATACATTTAATTTTAATTTGTCTTTTAAATACTTTAGCTTTAAACACCTATTTATTAAATATATTAATGCAGTATTGATTATGGCCATTTTTCCCAACTATATATTATACTCATCATCATTTAAAATGTCTCTCTCTATATCAGCACAATTTCACATATCAAATACTCATAGATTGCTTTAATTAAACCTTTTGAAATATTACCATAAGCAAAATCAACATCACATATTCAAATATATCTTAAATTTAAAATTTTTAATAGATTAGCACAAAATTAGATGGTGACCCATACAAAAGGGCACAATATATATATATATATATTAAAAGTTTAAAAAACATTTTAAAGGATGCATGAATCATTTCAGAAATAAATGGAATCATTAAAAATTATCACACTTTTATTATTGGAATAAATATTATGCACCACAAATATAATATATACCACAAAACAAAATTCAACATTGTGTTGTAACTGTATTAATATATTAAAATTATGGACATTAACTATTTACCTCATTAATTGGAATATTAGTATGTATGTTATATAAACTCAATATATTGTGTTTATATAAATTTAAACTGAGATTGAAGAATAAAATATATGGTTTTATTTTATCAAAGGAGTTTGGTGAATTCTAATCATTATCATCAGCTATCAATGATTCTTTATCCATTGTGTTAGAAAAATTGGCCATCAACTTAGAATACAATATGTATTTGAAGATACAAAATAAGTTTTAAATTAATATATATTTAAATCCAAGTGCATGTTGGTGCAATTTTCATTCATCCAGTAACTTTCTTAATTATATAACTGTCTTACTAACATGATAGCTTTGAATAAGTAAATACATTCAGTTTATTTCTATAAGACATATTGATAAATGAAAAAATCTGATCAAATATATAATAAATTAGCCACAGTAACTGGTTATTGTATAAAAGCATATATAAATGACTTGACAAAATGTCAGAGTGATAAATATCTTAAAACTCTAAATTGAAAATTTTCCTTTTTTATATCTAATGTAAGCAAAAATTTATAATAAGACATATCAATGAAGTTAAGAATAAAAAGAATAAAGATGAAAATAAATCTTAAATATAATTTGTGAAAAAGAAAGTTGATCAGTCAGAAATTGATATAATTATGAAAAATTAATAATGATATTGAAGTATTTCAAATGGAAGAGAATATACTAAGCAACCTAAAATGATATAGATATGTCAGCATAGAAAAAAGTTTCAGATAATGATCAAAACAAAATGCCACAGTGTTGGCTGGTAGTGCTCAGAAAATGAATAGAGTTCATGAAGGAAGAGATCTTTAAAATGAGCAAAAAATTAAAGGAAGGCTTAGAAAAATGTGAAAAATATTTGAAGGTTACAATTCCAGGCTACTCCTTTGCATAGCTTTATTTTTAATCCACACAAATTTCTATATATTTTAAACACTTCAGTTTTATAACACCTGTAGACCATTTTTAGTCTACAGAGCTTTATTGTAAAATATTACTTGACATTTTATATGTTTATTCATGTACTTCCAAGAAGTTATTTCCCACCTATTTTAGAACTATTAAGTTTGGATAATCAGAGGACACAAGATGGTATGTGCTATAAATCCTCCTTTCAAAACCCTCAAAATTTAGCATTTTTAACAGGGTAAACTAGAAATCAAAACTATAATTAATGCATTATGATCTAGAAAGGACTTTTTATTCTTTTATACTATTTAAGTTAATAACATAAAATTTAAAAACTCTAGGAATTAAAACTGTCTAATTAATTCCATAACTATACAGATTTAACATGTGATTAGTTTCTATATATTTTAGAGCTTTCATTTCTATAACAACTATAGATTCTTTACATTCTTTGGCTAGTTTCAGTCTTGAATTGTTACTCTTCATTGACAGAGGCAATACTGTCTAGAGATGGTAATTTATAAAATTATGCTATCTGATTTTGATTGAATATTCAAGAATGAATGGCTCTGGAATAGGATAAAAATAAATATCTATACTAAAAATATAATCATAATAAATATAAAATTTCATCCACATATTGGATTATTTACAATGTATAAAAAAATATTACAAATATTGATATATACAATTTCAACCTGACACGTTTATTTGTTTTTTGTAAATATCAACTTGGCTAGTTAAATTAAATATTTTTACTTTTAATAAAATTAAATTTATTTATTATCATTATCATTCATCTATAAATAATTTATTTCTTTTCTGAGCTAATGTAATAAACGGCTGTTAATGAAAACATACACAAAATGGTAGTTTTCTTAAAAATATTCAGCTTCATTACTGCCTAGCGTTATAACATATATATCATATTTATGGCCTATTAATATGATATATAAGTTATATCGAAAACATGTTGGCAGTAATAAAGCTGAATATTTTTAAAAGGCGTCCTTTTCTGTGTATTCTTTCATTAACAGTCGTTTAGTCAAGCGTTGTTAGCCGAGAGGTCATCGCAGCTGCCTTGCAAGCAAGTAGTTGGTTGCAGACGGTTGTGGGTTCGCGTCCCGGCCGATGCTATGACATGAAAAAAAACAGTCGTTTATTATATCATTATTATTGTAATATAGCTACAGGGATCTTGAAAGTCTGAACTCAAATCTCGTTTAATTATATTAAGTTCAGCATAATACTTGTGTTTAAATATTATTATTGTAATTTTAAATTAAAAATAGTACTATGCTATGTTTGAATAAAATAATTATTCAGATACGCATATCAGACAAACAAAACTCTCAAACAACTGTCAAACAACGATTTATTATTAGTAATTCTTGTTTTAATTAAAATTCGACTTAAATTTTCATTATTTCGCAATAGAAATTGTAAATAAAAAATATTGCATAAAAACATCTAAAATTGGATAATAAGCAAAAAAAAATCCAAATGCCTAATTAAGCAAATATATATATATATATATAATGGATAAATAATTTTAACGATTCATTACTTTAAAAAACAGGGGTGTGGGTGGAATATATATTTAAGATTTTATCTAAATATTTTTTGAAATGATTGCAATTTATCAAAAAAAAAGCAATAGCCAAACTTCTATCAAACGTTATTGATTTAGACAGGCAATTAATCAAGAAAGGCATTTAAAAATCCAATATTCTAATTATTGATCTTAAAGTTAAAATTAAACTCTCAGACACAACTACATATCTAATACTTAAACTTTAGAGCAAGGAAAATACATAACTTTTTCAACTCTTGGACCTTACTGCTCAACATTTTTGTTTAAAAATTAATATATATTGAATACAATTCATCAGAAAAACCAAAAACTAACTTTCTGTCATTATATATGTAGTTTTAATATCAACTTATCTTTTATTACGTGTACCAAAGGCTTGTAACCATAATGGCAATCTAATATTCATATATCTGTATTGTAACTATGAATTCTTGTTTTCAAACTATGAATATATATATGTAGTTAATAGTATATATAAGTGGTATATAAGTTGTTAATGTATTATTAATCACTCATACATGGTAAAGATAAAAAAGATATAATTTATTATGCTCTAAATAAAGAGTATGCAAGTATTCAAATTTATAATTCATCTTACAAAAAAAAAAGTCGATGAGTGAAATTCTTATCCTTCCTTATTATTTTATAAATGTGAAAGTTTGTTATGTTATAACTCAACAAATACTGCTCTAATAATGACGAATCTTGCATGATTTCTTTTTTTGTGAAGAATTATAAACTGTAATTTTTTGCATGTTGGCATTTAATTGTTTTTGATAATTTGCAATATAAAATGAGTCAACAGAGTAACCATTTTTAAATGATGTCATAAAAATGCAAAAGTGGTTAGCACTGATTAAAATATTACAAATATGTGAACATTTTTAAATGCAAAGTATGGTGTGGCCTGCATCGAGTGAGAAATGCAAGTCATTTACTATATATTATACTACAGAATTTGATTAACATTTAGGACTTTATTTTAAAATACATTTAAAAAAGTACATAAATAAAATTTACTTTATTTATTTCAGAAAGAATGTTAAAATTTAAACTACTCAAGTAATTATTATCTTTAAAAAAAGTTAAAAACATTTTATTTTTAAAAATAACATTGTTAAACAAAATGTTTATAACATGTATTTAAGTAATATTTTAAAACAACCATGCTTTCAAATTGTTATTATAATCAGTTACATTACTGAAATTCAATAAACTTTTAGGATTTCAGTTGAAATATTATGAAGTACATTTTCAAATGGTGCATCTACAGTAAAAGGTAAACAAATAATTAAAATTATCAGTTACAATCAGTTATGCTATTAAATTTGATTATTTTTTAAAATTTCCTATTAAATATATTTACTCATGACAAAGTAAAATTGAAAATGGTTTGGCATTTTTTTATGCTTCGCTTAAACCAGAGATTAACTAAATAAATAGTACATTTCATAAACAATGTTATCAAATAATTATTGTCTTTAAAATAGAAAAAAATATATTTTAATTTCAAAAATAACTGTTCAATAGAATGTTCAAAAACATTTACTTAAGTATTATTTTAAGACAATCTTGCCTTCATATAAACATTTGAATAATGAAACTTCACATTTATACTCTGTTATAATCGTGAATTTGATAAACATTTAGCATTTCAGTTGAAATAGATTTTTTACTTTGTCATTATAATAGTAAATTGATATTTAATGAATACATACACAAAAAGGCATTGCTCATAATATTACAGATTGTTTCATTTATTTTTGGGGAAAGGTTTGGCTAAATTTGGTACTCCAAAATCTCAAGAAAATGTAATTATCAATTTTGAAGTAGATTATGAATTTAAGTATGACTATTTTCAATTATAGCAGTGATGGATTATTACACATTCAACTCTCATTCCTAAACAAGAAGCAAATCTTGATTTTATTAAAGAGAAGTATATGCAAGTGGTAAAACAGGAAACACATATTTATTAAATATAATCTTGATAGAAGTCTGAAAAACTTATAAAATGAGGTTGTAATAAGTGTTGTATGACTCATTCAGCACTCAAACTTTATTAAAACAGGCAAAACTCACTATACATATTGCCTGTTTTAATAACACTTATAAACAAGCATAAGAAGTGATGATCATGTGATGTTTATTCACTCAAACTTTAATTAATTTTGACACATGTCAAAAAACCATCAGAAAAAGTACTAATCAACTGATTATTTAGGCCGATATAACTATTTAAGTTAGATAGCTAGATTTAAAGACATATAGATGTCAGAAAATTTCAGATTTTCTACTTACTAGGTAACTATTAGATAATGCTGTACTTAAGTTGGTATTTTAGATCTAGTGTATGAATATCATATTGCCTCACTGCCAATAGCCATGACTTTGAAATATGTTTGGAGACAGAGATAATTCTAGGTAGAGGTTTTAAATGCTCTTTTCAATCATTTATCAAAAAAGTTTGTTTAGAGCTATAAGCATGCTCATTATATTACATTTGTAATAAAGCTTATTAAGTTAAATCACATGATATATGACTTGATTTTTTTACTATTATAGTTTTGTTCTTGATGCTTTGGCAAAGTTATATTGCTAAGGTTATTAATATATGGTGTAGCTGAAAATTATTCAGGCCCATATAGTTATTTAAGTTATATACCTGGATTTGAAGACATATAGATGTGTAAAAATTTCAGACTTTCTACTTAATAGTTAAGTATTAGATAAATGTTGCACTTGAGTTGGTTTTTTAAGATCCTGTGTCTGAAGATTATAGCACCTCACTGATGATATCCATCTGCTTGAAACTGGTTTGGGATAGGGATAATTCTAGATAGAGATTTTAAATGCTTTCTCTTCTGGCAAACTTGTTTAGAGCTATTAGCATGCTCATTATATTACATTTATAGTACAAGCTTATTATGTTATGTCATGTGATGCATGACGTGATTATCTTACTATTTTTAACCATGTATTTCTGTAAATTATAATTCAAACCATATTAAAAAATTTAGTATTAAGCATTTTCTTCAGTTTATGAAAATATATTTTCTAAAATTTATATAGAGTTAAAATCAGAATGATAGCCTTTTTCATCATCATCATTTTATTATTATTATTATTTTATTATTATTATTATGATCATCATCATCATTTTATTATTATGATGATGATGATGATGTTTCAAAAGGCAAACTTTATTGAGACTCAAAAAGATTTATAAGTTACAACTGAAAACATCAGGTTTTAGATACAAATTCATTCATGATATTACATATATAATAAAGGTCTATATTTTAATTATGATAGGGAAGAAATACATTAATTAAAAGAAAAGTAATTATTACATAAGATATCTATGACAAATTAGATTTTCATAAAGTTTTTAAATGTACATGATAGTAAAATTGAAAACATATTGGAGGAAGGATTGAAATTGATATTAGATTGACATATGGGCCAATAAAAATTGGGCTCATTTGATGAGAATACTATTGTTTTCATAATTAAGTCTTATTGTCCATTGAATGGAAAAATACTAGACAACATGAACTGCATGGGAAAAATGGAAAAACACCAGTTCAGCATACATTGCACACTGGGAGAATGAAAAAACATTAGTATGCATGAATTGCATCTTGGTAGAAATTGCATCCTGGAAAATGGAAAAATACTAATTGAGCATGGATTGTAATTTGGGAAAATGGAAGAACCATAGGCAGCATGAATTACATCTTTGGGAAATGGAAAACCATGAGTTAGCATGAACTGCATTCTGGAAAAATGAAAAAAAAATACCATTTCAGCTTCAATTGCATACTTTGTATTATTCATTTGCTTTGAGCTTGATTGTTGCAGTTAGATAGTCATCTGTGGTATTGAACTAATGTAATGTGTATCTGGAATATAGTTTTTCATGTATTTAGTTTTATTATGAAGCAGATGATTTGCCACAAAAGTTGTTAGTCATGACTATTATGGTGGCCACTAATAGGTTAGACTGCTCTCTAATGAGTTCAAAAATGTCTGGAGGGGTATGTGGTTATCCTGTAATTGTAGCTAATGTAATTTATTGAGAAATGTGGATAGATGTCTCCTAGTCTTGTTTCTTAACAAGAAGATGCAAAAGATGTACCTTAAGGCAAATAGAATAAATGTGACTGCACATGCTACAGGAATGTTAAATCTTTGGAAGGACTGAGTTAAATGGTGGATGGAAGTAGCAGAAGGCTTGAATGCATTTAACATACTTTGTCATATAGAATTTAGTACTCAGCATTCTTTTAGAAGATGTGTGTTTCTCCTTGGCTTCATGCCATAGACTACAGAATGGATTAATATTTTTGTACAGATGATGATACCACCAAAAAAGGATGTTGGAAGTGCATGCAAGTTGAAGTCCAATTATGAAGTCAAAAAAACCTTGCCTCATTTTAAATTGACAGATAAGCTGATGGTTATTTATCTCAAGCATAAAAATGAAGTAATCATTTCTAGGGTCTGGATAAACAGTGTAATGTGTTTGCCAGTAAGTATACTTGGAATTGTGGAAGCAACTGATCTGTTGGTGGTACCTAAAATTGAGTGAATAAGATGCGTAAGATATGATGATGAATGAAGAGGTTTATGTATAAAGGTTATATTCTGCAGGTACTGGAGGTTTCAGAACTTATTGGTAATAGCTGCTATTAAAAGAATGGATCTTTGTATATAGAACAACTAAATGTTTTGCAGTCTTAGACTGTTGTGCAAGGGTTGGTGGTTGAGCTGTTTTTATAAATATTAATATGGTCATGCAAGCCCAGAGCAATTTATTGCATGTGATGGATAAAATGAACAACTTTGAAAATTTGTTAACAGATGAGTAATATGTGATTTTTGTCATAGTGAAAGCATTGAAGAGAGGTATCTTAAAGTAAATTGATAGAGTTGGTAATTTGATGTGCAGAATTTTTTAACTTGATTTGTATTGTGAGACTCATACCAAAGGAGTCTTTGTAAAAAGAAAATCTTTGTGAATAGAATCCATGATGTAGCTTACATTGGGATTAAAGTACAGTTTGTAAGCTGATATGTAGTAATTAAGAATGGTTTGTAATATGAGGAATTGTTTCTGAGAAAACAATGCTATGCAGGGAATGTATTTCATGATGTGTGAAGTTTGGATTCTGGTAATTTTATTTTATATTTGTTGTAAAAGTAAATTTATGTAGAGTGTAAAAAGTAATTAGCTTAGGGGTGATCCTTATGAGATGGATGTGTAAAAAGTAATGAGTTTAAAGTTGTGCCTTATGAGATTGATGGCATGGTATTGAAGGATAGAGATTATCTACAATTAAGAGTGATGTGCAACTCATGACTCAGAAGTAGATTGGTGATAAGGTATATCAGAGGAGACAGGATGGTGGTACATTAAGCATTTGAATAAGTAGGTTAATTGAGATGGAATTAAAAACTGATTGTATGCCAAGCTGTACTGCAATGGGACTGTGTCTTTTTATTTTTTGACCTTAGAATTATAATAAATATGAGTGCTTTTTGACTGGTGGAAGTGTCTTTTTGGCAAACTCGTGATGTGAATGGAAATATAAGTGCTTAATTGGTTTTTTGATTACTTTTTAAAATATGTTTATGGCTAGTGGGCCCAAAGAGACAGACCAGATATTGTTTAAATCAAATGTTGCCCATGTTTTTTTAATGAAAGGTACTACAACAATTAGATACAAACCTTTTACACTGTGTATCCTCTTGGATAAGACAATGACTAGATCCATGAAGATATTGTGTAGAGAAATAACTTAGATAACTTAAAATTAATGCAGGAATTATTTGTGGCCCACAGTGACATGTGGTTTCAATAGTGACAAGTTTAGTGGCAAATTGGCTGTTTTGGACTGACATAATAGTTTTATTGGACATAACAGTGTACTGAAGAAATAAATACATTATGGGTCTAAAGTTTATTTATAAAATGCAGGTATATTGGGTAAATCATATTATGTCCAGTACATGTTCCTATGTCAGTTTGAAGTGTCATAAAGACATTAAGATGGGAATGGGAACTGAACAATCAGCATATTTATGCTCTTGTCCATGTGTGCCACTGGGTTAGGCAAACTTTTCTTTTTTATTGCAAGGTAGTCCTTTAACTGTTTGCAAATATGATGGTAAATTTAGTGAGCCTGATTAACTGCATGTGTGTTTGATGAATGGCCTTAGTAGTGGCAAATTGCTTATGTAACTCATCAGTTAATGTTAGAGGACATAGAGGTGAAGGGACCATCATAGTTGTTTTAATGTGATATAGAATTTGGAAAACATGAACTCAATAGTAAATGAGAAATAAATCACATGGATTGTTTCATGTAATTAAATGGAAATGGTCTGGAGTTCTTTAAGGTTAAGTGTGACTGCATGAGCAGAGTAGTCTGAGAAATGGGGTGAGGTTAAGTTTATTAGGTAATACAAAATTGGAGAGTAAAAACCGAGACAGATGAGTGTGGTATGCCAGTTGTTGTGAAAAGTGATTGAACAGGGTGAAAGAATGCATGGGCAATCATTAGTGAGAAGTTTAAGAGATGTTATAAAAGTTTGTTCATCTAGATTGAAATCACCCTGTAATAATGTTGGGTGTGGGCTAGTTGTAAGAACTGAATTGGTGGTTTGGATGTTATATGTGAGTACTGTACATCTGGGGGAATAGTGATGAATACTATTGTTAGTGCTACTATATGGAGGTGGAATGTGATAATTAGTAAGTACCCATTAATATATAGAATTTTAAATGAGTTTTATTGGCTATCACAGATGATGAGTCAACCAGAATCTGCTGATGGTGGGGAAGTATCCTTGGAGCAAACACAGAAACCATGTGTATGGAGGTAGTTAGTGGGTTCAATTCAAGATCCTCTATATATATATTGGGTTCCAGTTATGTGAGGAGATGAGGTTAAATGACAGTAATTCATCTTTGCATGGTCTTGTAGTAGTTGCCAATAATTTCCTTTATGATTGATAAATGGTCTGCATCATTAGTGTTTGGGATTTTTGGGTAATCCAGGTTTTCTCTTGCTTTCATAAGGAATTAGTTGTAAAGGGAAAGTGGTAAGAGTTATAGGCATGGTGCAATTATTTCCATGATCAATTTATTGAAGTTTTATTTCTTATAATGTGCTGATTCTGTGCTATGTTTTAATGTGGGTCCATGTCAAGAGGAGTCTAACATTTGTGTTATAGCCTGGAATTCTTGTTGTATCCAGGGGATAGCAGATTAACTAGATTCTGAATGTGATATTGATTATTCATACACAATGGGGTTAGATTGAGGCATTAGTTCTGGTGTTAGTGTGGAAACCATTGACATGAATTGTAAACAACTGGGGTTGAATTGAGGGCTAGTTAGGAGGTTTTTGAGTAATCAGGCTGGCTGTTGTTGCAGTTCCCATCTGAAAAGTTTCCAGATTCTAATTGGTGGCTGGTTGTTTGCAAATTTGTTTTTGAGATAGTTGTTGATGAAGGTGGGTTGGGCTGGTAGATTGATGATCTGAGTTCCAAGATCACCTCTCTCTCTCCACAGGCACAGACTTGAGGTTTTAGACCACAAATGTGTAAACATAAGTTGCTTCTTGGTCATGAATTTAGGTAGGATCTTATTTAGATCAATCTCTGGATGCAGTTAAATTTCAAATTTGTTAACTGTTGCTTGGAATAAGTACAGAGGCATCATTGAGAAATATTGATTAAAAAAATGGTGAATTTTGCCAAGAGGCTGTATCATCCATTGGAAATCATGTAAGTTGTATCTGAAATAAGTATTATTCAACTCACCAGTGATGCAGTCATTCTGACTTGAATCAACTGTTATCAATGCATAGTTTCCAAGTATTTTAAATTGACTTTGGATGTGCTCCTTTTGGGTATTTCTAGGTGCCTAGGATTTAGATGATTAGCCATCCAACTGATTAAATCTAGGGAACTTGTACTAAGATACATTCATATCAGTGACGATAGCACCAGAGACCAGGGTAAAAACAATCTCTTAAATGTTATATAAATACTTTGGGAATAGTGTTGAGAAATCTATTACTAATCTTTGCTAATGTTTCTGATGTCCAGTCAATAGTTGGATGGGGATAGAGCTGTTGTATATTTAAATCCAAATCTGTGATGTCATTGTGAGTAGTTTTGTGAAAATGTGAAACTGTTATAGGCATGATTGGTATTACATTGTTATTACTATGGGAAACAAAAACTTGTACTTTGACTTTTGGAGCCTATAATACCATTTCAACCTATAACCTGATTATCTGGAAAATTTGTGCATTAATACTGACATTTTCATCTCTTTGATTAGAATCTGGACATTGGTTTTTTAAAGTGTTGATATTATTTGAGCATATATCCTTGTTGCTATGCAAATTTTTAAAATTTGTGGTTTGAACTTTGGAAAAAATAATATTATCTGAATCTATACTTTGATTATCATGGAGAATTTGTTCTTCACTGTTCATGACATTTCTGTATGTTTACCTAGGATTTGGAGTTTTTTTCTCAGAAGCTGTTGATTTTATGAAGAATATTTACATTGATGCTAATAAAGTTCTGATATGTTTAATTAAAATCTGGACTTTGATCTTTAATTCATAGGAAAATATCTGATCATGTGATAACCCCATGCCATATTTGACTTTGAATGATAACATTTAATATTTTTTATCAAATTTAATAATAAAAAAAATTGGGAAAAGTGCAAAAAAAAGTAATTGGGTGATTATACACTAGCTTCAATGTCAACACTTTACACAAAAAGAATAAATATCATGTATCTCAACAACTTTCATCTACTTGTATAACATTAACCTGAATAAATATTTTGGAAAGAAAAATGATAAGAATGGTATATAGGTAAAAAATTTACTGAGTCAGCTTTTTATTTAAAATACTTTGAGACTATATAAATAAAACTAGAAAACAGTGTTCTATGCAGATGAACTAGTTTCTATTATTATTATTATTATTATTATTATTATTATTATTATTATTATTATTATTATTATTATTATTATTATTATTATTATTATTATTATTATTATTATTATTATTATTATTATTATTATTATTATTATTATTATTATTATTATTATTATTATTATTATTATTATTATTATTATTATTATTATTATTATTATTATTATTATTATTATTATTATTATTATTATTATTATTATTATTATTATTATTATTATTATTATTATTATTATTATTATTATATCTTCTAGATTAAAGACGTGTTCAATTTTTTCTCTCTTGCTTTTGTTTTGTTTTACTGTATTTTTATTTATAAATATTAATTTTTATTGTGTTCAGTAAAGTAGGATTTAATTGGATTTGCTTGTAAAATGTCTTTCTGCAAGATTTGTCATGATTTACTACCAAAAAATGGAAATTTTGTTTCGTGTATGGGCTGTAGCACCAGTTTTCATTACACGTGCTCAACGTTAGGAGAGGCTACCTATAGACGAATGTCTTTAAAAAAAAGCAGGAATGGAGATGTAATGTTTGTAGAATTCCACCTGATAGTGATGGTTCTGTTATGGTAAATAATAGTGATTCTTCGAACTTGATTTTAAGTGATATTTTGGAAAAATTAAAATTACTTCCGGTTATACATACGGCAATTTCAGAGCTTACGATTATGGTTGCGAAGCTTCAGGTTGACGTGGATTTTTTGCGGGGTAAAGTTGATAAAAATAATGATAATTTACTACGATTGTCAAATATGTATGATTCTTGTGAAAACGAAATCACTTTGTTAAAGGAAAAAATTGACTCTATGGAACGTTTACGGTTGGATTGTGAAATTGAAATACAAGGTGTTCCCTTTTGTGAAAATGAAAATTTATCTTTAATTGTAACGAAGTTGGCGGAAAAACTTGAAATTGAAAACTTTACTACTAATTGTATTGAGAATGTTTATCGGACAAAATCTAAATCTAATAATATAGCAGGTTTTATTGTTACTCGTTTTGCTTCGCGAAATTTAGCTAAATCATTTTTATTGAAGAGAAATGTTATTAAATCGGTTTCTGATTTTTTGTTAATGGAATCTAGTCAGCGTGTATATATTAATCAACGTATAACTCCACACATTAGACAGCTGTTATGGAAGGCTAAGCAAAAAATGCGTGAACGTAAAGGTATGGCTTTTATACGTAATGGATTGGTTTATATTAGAAATGATTTAAATTCTCCATGTGTTTTGATTAAAAATGAATCTGAGTTGTCAGCGTTTTGAAATTTATTTCCTAAAGTGAAGCTTGATGCATTTTATCCTCATGATGAAACTTTGTCTAATTTAAATGTTTTTCATATGAATATACGAAGTGTTAGATCTAATTTCGATGAATTTGTTGTGTATTTAAATGATTTTCCTGCCGGTTTTTATGATGTGATAATTTTAACTGAATCTTGGATTTCCATTGAAGAACAGCATTTATATGTTCTGGATGGCTATTCAAATATTCTTTCTCCTCGTGCGTCTTCACGTTCAGGTGGTGTATTAGTTTTTGTGAAAGAAAACATTAAATTTACGTATCATAATCCATTTCTTGCCTCTGCAGAATGTGTTTTGATTCATCTGAATTTACCTTGTTTTGTGTTAACTATTGTTGCTTTATATAGATCGTGCACAAGTATCATTTTGGATTTTATAGCTGAACTTGATGTGTTATTGTCTGATTTACATACTACTTCAGTAATTCTTATGGGAGATTTAAATATAGATTTATGTAATAATCTACATGGGCCTACCATACGATATTTGAATTTGCTTTATAGTTATGGTTTTAATCAAGCTATTTTTTCACCTACTCGTATTACGAAATCTTGTCAATCAATTTTGGATCATATATTTGTCAGATTAAACCAGAATCAAAGTTATGAATCGTCTGTACAAAATATTTTTATTTCGGATCATTTTGCAACTGTGTTGAGGTTATTAAATTGTAGACCACATGTAAATACTCATTTATATATTAATAAGTTATCACATAATAAACTAAAAATGTTATTATCTGATCAGAATTGAGATTATGTTTTTGCTCTGCATGATGTTGATTCAGCATTTTTAAAATTTCAAGATATTTGTAAATCTTTAATTGCAAAATCTATGGTTAGTTTTAAATTGACTAGCAAAAACCGCAAGCGCTCAGCCTGGATAACGAATGATTTGATTGGAAAAATTAATCAAAGAAATCATTTAAAATGTTTGGGTGGAGATTTGTTGACTTTGAGGAAATTAAATACTGAGATTAAATCTGATATTCGGAAATTAAAATTTCAATATTATCAAAAATATGTTAATGATAAAAATATTTCTTTGAAATGGAAGTTGATAAATTCTCTTGTAAAGAAACCTTTGTCAAATCAACTTAAATTTATAAAACACAATGATAATTTGATTGAAGTAGAAAATAATGAAAAATGTGTTGCTGACTTGTTTAATAATTTTTTTTCAGATCTATCAATAGATAGAACACCAGTACAAGAATTGTCTTTTGCTGATTCTTGTGTAAATTCTTTTTTGTACAGGTGTTACTGATCTTTTGGATTTGTCTGGTAAAATTGATCTCTTAAAGAATGTTCATTCAACTGGTCTAGATAAGTTAACACCAAAGATTCTTAAGGAAAATAAGTCAGCTTTCATACCTGTTCTTGTTTATTTGTTTAATCTTTCCTTAAATGTTGGTTTGTTTCCTACTTGTTTGAAGGTTGGTTTTATTACACCTGTTTTTAAAAAGGGTGATCCTGTACAGCTTGACAATTATAGACCAATATCTATTATATCTGTAATATCCAAATTGTTAGAGATGGTGGTTAAAGAGAAAATGATGTCATTTTTATCTAAAAATAATATTTTATCTGAACATCAATATGGATTTATTTCTGGTAGAAGTACCTTGGACACTTTCTATAGTCATGTAAACAATTTGACAACTTCACTAGATAAGGATTTTAAAACTGTTGCTATTTATTTAGACTTGTCTAAGGCATTTGACTCTGTATCTCACAAAATTTTACTTAAGCGTTTATATTCATATGGTTTTCGTGGTGGATTTATTTCATGGTTTGCGAGTTACTTAAAGGATAGAAAACAAGCAACAAATATTTCTGGTGTTGTAAGCTCTTTTATAACAGTTAACCATGGTGTACCACAAGGTTCAGTTTTGGGTCCCATTTTATTTATAATTTATATAAATGATTTATTTTCTTTACCTTTAGAATCTAAGATTTATGGTTTTGCAGATGATATTGCTTTATCTTATGCTGCAGTTTCATATAATTTTGTTGAAAAAATAATTAATGATGATTTAATCCTAATTAGTAAATGGTTAGCATTTAATAATTTATCAATTAATCTGAGTAAAACAAAAGCTATTAATTTTTCTTATAGGTCAAATATTCATTCGCTTAACATTACTATTTGTAATAAGTATTTTTTGGCATTGTAATAGCACTTGTATTTGTGCTAACATTTCTTTTGTTGATAATATTTTCTATCTAGGTGTTTTTATTGACTCCAGACTATCTTGGTCAAACCATATTGACTTCCTTTGTTCTCGTTTACGTAAATTAAATTATATGTTTTTCTACTTATCTAAATTTTTTCCTCGGTCAGCTTTGATTACTTTATATATTTCTTCTTATCAAAGCTTATTATGTTATAATATATCAGTTTGGGGGAACTGTTCTACTTTTGCAATGACTACATTGTCTGTTTTACAGAATTATACAATGCGTATCATTTTTGGTAGATCACGTGCCACATCTGTTAAAGATATTTATGCCACTTTTAATATACTAGATGTTTTCCATTTGTATAAATATAGAGTGATTCTTGATATTTATTGTAGGAAACTTCATTTAGATACTAAATCTTCTGTTGTAAATACTCGTTTATCTACTAAATATCAGCTAGCTTTACCTAATTTTCTTAAAACATCTAGTAGGAAGCAATTTAGTTATAATGGTCCTAAATTATTTAATATGTTTATAAGAGATTGTTCTGTGAATTTAATGAGCACTAGTTATTTGATTTTTAAAAAGCATTTATGGCACTGGTTATATTATGCTAAGCATTAGTTTTATTTTGTTTATTTTATTTTATTTTTGTTTATACTGTATGTTATGTTGTAATTATTTACTACTGTTATTGAATTTCCAAATGTAATCTGTGTATAATTTTAATATTTTATGTTATATATATATTTTTGTATTTTATTAGTGTTTTTTAGTAAATACTCGTTTATCTACTAAATATCAGTTAGCTTTACATAATTTTCTTAAAACATCCAGTAGGAAGCAATTTAGTTATAATGGTCCTAAATTATTTAATATGTATTTATAAGAGATTGTTCTGTGAATTTAATGAACACTATCTTATTTGATTTTTAAAAAGCATTTATGGCACTGGTTATATTATGCTAAGCATTAGTTTTATTTTTTTTTTTGTTTATATTATATGTTATGATGTAATTATTTATTACTGTGATTGAATTGCCAAATGCAATATCTGTGTGATTTTAATATTTTGTTATATTTATACTTTTTTTTTTTTTGTATTTTATTAGTGTTTTTAGTTGTTACATTTAAATTCCTCACACAAGATTTTTCTTGTATGGAATTTATCTCACTGTATTATACATTTATTGTTTGCTTCATGATAAATAAATAAATAAAATAAATAAATAAAAATTATTATTATTATTATTATTATTATTATTATTATTATTATTATTATTATTATTATTATTATTATTATTATTATTATTATTATTATTATTATTATTAGATAGCTGGATTTAAAGACATTTTCATGTCCGAAAATTTCAGAGTTTTTACTTAAACATTAAGTATGAAATAAGTGCTGGGTTTTGAGTTGATATTTTAGATCTAGTGTCTGAATATTCTACTTCACTGATGTGAGCCATAAGCTCAAAGCCAGTTGGTCCCACACTTATCAATTAAGAGTTTGTTTGAGCAATGGGTACACTCTCTGTATTACATTTTTGTAAATATAAGTTTATAAAAGTAATGTCACGTTATATATGACTTGCATTTTTGATTATTATTGTTGTTGTTATTATTATTATTATTATTATATCTTTTGCATTTTTGATTATTATTGTTGTTGTTATTATTATTATTATTATTATATCTTTTTAATCAATAACTTTATTATTTATGAATAAAGTTATTCCAGTAAAGTTATTTAATATTAACATAGTTCAAATATTGTTTATTTTTATTGTCCACAACTGCTGAAATTTTGCAATCTCAAAGCTAGTTTTGATTAATGATACATGGAACAAATCGCATATGAGTGCCAGAACATTTTTATGATTCTCTTTAAATTTATTTTAATAGTAATAAGATAGTAAAGGTTATCTTTAAAATCCACTCATATTATAGACTTTATGATGACGGTTCCTACTTCATTTATGGCAAGTACATTCGGGCAACTTAATGCCAGAGTAAAGTTGATCACTATTGTTATAATGTTGTTATAATTGAGTTTTGAAGATTAAAAAATAAAGTTCTGAAGAAGATTGCTGGGTCAATCAATCGAAACTGTAAGTGTGGTAGTTAAAGCATTGTGAAACAGTGATAGAGTGCATATTATATTATATTGTTATAATGTTTCCAGTATTTTTCGATATAAAATTACTTTATAGTTATTTTACCATATTTTATATACATGGAGTAGAAATTGTAATAAATGTTTTTTTTATAATATTACAAACAATATTTGACATTGGCTTGATGATGATTGGTCTAAGTACAATGACTCTTTAAATAAATTCACAATGCTTATTTAATAATGCACTTACTAATAATACTCCGTTTGACTACTGCTTATTTTTTTACTGCTAATATTGTTTTTTTATTTAGTATATCAAACTTTACTTATTTAATTTTTGGCAAAATAATAATAATTATTACTATTAATATTTTAAATACAAATATATTTTATATACCTGGCGTCAGATGTAATATAGGGGATTTGGACACAGACTTTCAAGCTTTTTTTTGTATCTCATTCAACTGATAAACATGATCACACATTTGCGAAAAAAAGATAAATGATTTTCAATATATATATTTTGTGCTAAATCAGAACCTATAAGCTGGTCCATATCATCTTCTACACATATATAACCAATGCTCAGTTTATATTAATATAGCAAATCTTCACACTTTAATGGACAGGCTTCAATCCACTCCACCCTCCAATTAAAATCGTACTTTTTTCTCATACAGTAATATATTATTGATATCATTTTATGTTAAAATTATGATTTTACTTTTTCTTATATAAACATGAGTAAATAATATATGCCTGCTTGATATAAGTTTCAATAATTTAAAAATATTTTTTTTCGTCGCAGTGTATTATTAAAATTTAATAAAGTAATAAAATGTCTGGTCTATATCTTCAGAAAGAAAAAGTGTCTTTTCATTTATAAATAAACATGCATTACTAAATTAAATAAAAATATTGAATTTCGTTATAAAATAATATATATATGAGAGTATACTTACTTAGCCTATTGGAAAGCATTTTTTTATTATTTAACCGAGGTTTTCATGTGGCATAGGTTACTAAATAATAAAAACCTTCATAGAATGGATGGATTGTTATTGATTTGCAGGTGTACATAAATAATATATAAAAGAAATAATTTCAGTGGATACCATTAGCTGAAAGTAAATATCAAATCACACTCTCAAAACATGAAGAAATTTCAGCTATGCTTGCTGAGAATAAATATACAAAAGTCTAAAAAGTCCGAATCTCAAACAGCTTTAGATTTGTCATTTTATATATTTATTCACTTAATATATTTATTCACAACGAGCATAGCTGAAAGTAACGTTTGGGAGAGTATTTTGATAAATATGTTCATAGATAGATTTCGTTAATTGCATTTGTTATATGAGCGGATGATTAAAAAGAGCTTGAAAGTCTGTGTTCATGTCGTTTATAATTTACATTTAAAACTCCAAGTATATAAATCATACTTTTTTTTTTAAAGTGTCATAGCATCGGCCGGGATGCGAACCCGCAACCCGGGCAACTGCCTGCAAATGCAAAGCAGTCGCGCTGACCTCTCGACCACCAATGCAAGACATATAAATCATACTTCTATTCAATAAAAATTATTTAATACAAGTATCACTTTATTCTGACTATTATCTATGCTATATGCTGTGTTCTAATTATCCATGCAATAATGACGTATTTTATATTCAGACTTTTAGCTAAAACATTAACTGTAAGATATAATTGTTTTAGATGTTGGTGCATCCAATTGTTTTTATAGCCATTACTATTATTATCAATAATTTTAGACTGTAGTTTACTGTTTCTATCAAGTGTTCTAAAAAATGAATAAAAATCTAACCATATAATCTTATTTAGGCAATAAATAATATTGTATAATAAAAAATAAACATTTACTTTCACTAAATTTAGTGAGTTTAAGGTAAATAAGCTCTCACGAAATACATACTGCTACCACTACATAAAATCAATTTTAATATTATTGATCTTTCTTTAATATAGCTAGAAATTTCAAAAATAAAAACATTAAGTTAGAATTTACAGCAAATCTACTATCTGGTTAATCTTCTTCTTTACATAAGCTGTTGTTACTGATACTATAACTATTTCTACTACTCTAATAATAACTAATTTACAAGCAAAACAATTTAATCATATTTTATATTAAACCACTTTTTCTACTTTTTTATCTTTCATCATGAACATAAAATCACCAGTACAACTGTCCAAATTAACAATCATTTGTTGAATAAAACTAATAACTAAAATCAGATTTCTAATTTTTTTAATCTATATTTCGTAATTAAAGATTAAAGCTAAAGACCCATGAACCGTCATTTCTACTATTTTCTTAATGATGAGGGCATTGCATATTTATACAATCCAACATACTCTGTAAAAAAAATAGTCAGAATTATATAATTAAGTATTCACACATCCATAATCACAATTTATGAACATACAGAAAATGTAGTTTTTTAATATTTCGCTTTATTACTGTCTATCATACTTTCAATATATTCAATATATTGTATTCACGGTTCCAGGAATATGTTATATTGAATATATTGAAAGCATTCTATGCAGTAATAAATCGAAATATTAAAAACAAACTACTTTTTCTGTGAGAATATTCATTAATTACCAAATATTGCATTGGCTCAGAAAAGAACCATTAATAATAGTTGAATCACAATATATATCATCATCATCAACCATTATCAATCCACTGCAGGATGAAGGTCTCTCCAAGTTCAATCCAACTTTTCTGAACTTTAGCTTCTCTTCTCCACATCACCCCTGCACACTTTCTTATTTCATCCATCCATCTCACATGTGGTCTCTTTCTGGGTCTTTTACAATCTCTTGGAATCCAGTTTAAAATTTCAATTGTCCATCTATTATCATTTCTTCTAGCAATATGTCCAGCCCAACTCCACTTCAGTCTTTAATTTTTTCAAGGAGATCAGTAAACCTGTTTGTTTTCTTACCCATACATTGCGTTTTCGATCTCTTCTTGTTTCTCCCAACATGCATCTCTCCATACTTCTTTGAGTGGTTTGAAGTCTCTGTATTGCTCTTCTATTAAGTGTCCAAGTCTCAGATCCATAAGTAAGAACTGGCAAAACACATTTATTAAAAACCTTCCTTTTCAAACACATAGGCATATTTCCTTTTAGTATCAAGTTATTTCTACCAAAAGCACTCCAACCAAGTTTAATTCTATGATTAATTTCATCCATTATGTTTCCATCTGTATTAATAATCTGACCAAGGTATTTGTAACTGTTAACTTCTTCTAATTCATCATAATCAGTCTTTATTTTTATATTTTGAGAAAATCTATTAAACATTACTTTAGTCTTTTTAACATTTATCTTTAGTCCTACTTTCCTACTTTCATCTGATAACTCCTGCAACATTTCCTGTAACTCTAAAGCATTATTTGCAAAGACAACTACATCATCTGCAAAATCTAAATGACTTAAATAATCTCCATTTACTTTCACTTCTTTAACTTCCCATTTTAATCCACAAAATACTTGCAGCACTGCTGTAAAAAGTTTTGGAGATATGGAGTCACCCTGTCTTACACCCTTCTCAATGTTGACTTTCCTACTAGCATTATGTAATCTAATTGTTGCTGTTACATTTTTATAAATATTCTTTAAAATATGACAATATCCTGGATCTATACCTTGATGATCCAATGCTTTAATCATTGAAAAAATGTTTATAGAATCAAATGCCTTTTCATAATCTACAAATCCTAAGCATAATGGCAATTCATATTCATTTGTCCTTTCTATAACTTCTCTCAATACCTGGATTTAATCTACTGTACTAAAACCACTTTTAAATCCAGCTTGTTCTCTTGGTTGGTGAAAATTCAATGTTCTTTGTAGATGAAACAATTAAGTCAATCCATATCAATCCATATGGATTGATGGATTGACTTAATTAATTTCTGAACCTCCTTGCTTTTATTTCAAGTTAAATCTAAAAACTATAATTGTGGTTGAAGAAACAATTATTTTATTTCCTTTTAGTTCCCAATCCATAAAAGCACTTAATATAAAAAATATCTCTATTACTTAAACTGAAAATACATTTATGTAACTGTTATATGTTGAATAAAATTTTAATTTTTTTTTACAGTTTTATATTTTTATACATATGTGATATTGTTACAAGATGTTTTAAAATTGAGAAAATATACTATGCTATTTTTAATGTAGATTTAGTAATTTTTGATCATAATAAGTTCATTAGTATGAAATCTTTTTTTTTCCAAAATAAACAATTATGATAACTAAAGTACAATATGATGATAGTTATTTTTGATGCAAACAAAGTACAGTTAATACAAAAATTAATCTATAAAAATTGTTAAATAGTGTAAAGTTTTTAAATTAATATATATATTTTAAAACTTAGTACAGAATCAATGCTTTTGTTTGTTGTATGTCATTAAAATATGATAATCATGATTTATTATTTATTATGGTAAATAAAAAAACTGGGAGGGGGAGTTATAATCATTAATGATGAAAATCTTTACTTTTTTATATAACATTAATGAAGAACAGATTGTCTCATAAAGATGCTGGATAAAATTTAAATAAAATACTGTATTGTAATTCATTTTAAATATATAACTAAAATATTGTATAAAACACTAATACTGTGTGCTATATTATTTATGAATAAACTGTGTACCAAACAGTTTCAGGATGAAAGACATTATTTTACTTTTGGATGGCAATGTTAATAAATATAAATAATGTCATCACTCTTGCAAAATGGCTGCCATTTTTTTTGTTGTGATCTTTATAATGAATAATCAATTGTAAATCAAAATAGTGGGAACAAACTGATGATGAATGCTATTGTGAGTTTTTATGTAAAGGTCATGTTCTAAATGTAGTATAGGTGTACTTTTTATAATTACTTAAAACAGTTAGTTTGAAGCATTTCTCACATACAATTTATATATTAAATATCACACATATTTATGAAATTTATATGTTATAACCAAACTAGTGGCTTAAACATTATAGTAACATTAGTGGCATACAAATGTGCAGATAGTCATGATCTTGAACCTATGGTACTGATATATGTAACAATATTTAAAAAAAGAATTTGTTTGTATCTATCAGATAATTTGCAAATTTTGCATGTTCTGTTCTCTTATATAGTTTCTACATATTTTTCCCTATAATTAGCAACAATTACCATTAATAAATAAGAAAGCTGTATCATTTTGTTATAAAGCAACAACATGTCAATGAGGTGCATGAATATAGAAATTAAATGCTTATATTGGTAATTGAAGCTTATATTTTACAAATATTCAGGTAGTTAAAAATACTGCAAATTATGACTCAAAACTTGCCTTTTATTTGACATATTTAAATTTACATTTTTTTTAAAAAAATAGGTATATGTTTATATGAACAACTAACTAGTCATAGAATTTATATTTATAAATATGCAAATAAACTTTTTAATTAATTTAAAATATAGAAATGGACATAATTTTGAAAGACTTTTCTTAATAATCAGACCCTGGAAAATAATAAATTAATATTCCATTATTGTTACAAGTTGACTGATTACCAAAATACATAGACTCTTCCTTTTTACAATTGATATAAATGCTATCATTTTTCATAATTCAATAAAGTTTTTTTTATTACAAATAATATTTTCTTGAAAGTACAATAACATATAATTCATTAAAATATACTTTTTATAAAATTTGAACAAAGTCTAATTATTTGAGTGATGTTCTGAACTGGCACTCTGAAAATTTTCATTTAGGTTAGCATGCAATTTAGGATATTCTTTACTTGCAATAGAAAATAAATAAATGACGAAATAACTTTACTGCTTGAGAGTTTAAACCAAGTTTGAATTCAGGATGCACCAGAACCAAAATTGTTCTGAGGGACTTATACTCCAGAATTTCAATTAGTAAATACTTTCAACAAGCTTCACCCTTCAATAAAAAATTTAATGAATTTATTTCAAGTTGTGGTATTTAAAAATATTTGTATCTACCAATTTGTAAAAAATTTCTCATCACATTTAAAAATAAGATATAAAAAATGGATGAAAGAAAATTATAACAACTTCTGAAAAATGTTTTAACATTTTTTCCCCAGCTATGTAACTCACTAGTTAATTACATTGTTCTTTAAAATCTAATTAATCATTGTTTTTGTTTATTTATATAACTTTTGCACCTAAAATAAAATAAATGCTTATATAAAATGTTCTTAAACTAAAATTAAAGAACAGAATTGCTTTCAAAACAGAAGAGTATGAATATAAAGTATGCAGGTCAGCACCTAGATATATACATAATTTATTTGTACTAATAATTGTTATTTAATTATTACAAAACTACACCATTTTAATTGTTAAAAATAATTAATTATTTTAAAAATTATGATTTATTGAGGTTATCCTTCTACTAAAAATTTTAGCACGTCTTCAAAAGTTTATTTTTTAATGTAATTTCAATCTATTTATAAGTGTAGAATATACCGTAAACAGGATGCACTGACTTAATATATACATAGAAAAGTAAAAACTTTTTTGAGTCATAATAAAAATTATTCAATATAGCATGTAATGAATCCTTCTTAAAGTTTATAAAATATTCAATAAGGTCTTCATCCTCTGAAATAGAAACATCTTTTTCTGAATTAGAAGGCCATTGGTTCAATAAAGTCACATTTAAAAAAAAAATATTTAAACAGGATTATTCATCATCATCATCATCATCATCATTATTATTATTGTTGTTATTATTATTATTCTCTACACAGAAAACTAATACATAGCAGGCTCTGAAAATTTGTTTATTTTGATATAGCCATGAAAATCTTTATTACAATATATATATGAAACTATCTCAGTTCTCATATAAATAAAGTAATTAATGACTATTATTTAGAATGGCACAAAAGAGCTTAAAGCCTGTTTGCTGCTTTGAAAGTGAAATTATTGACCTGACTGTCTGACTGTTTGTTTGTCTATCTATCTATCTATCTATTTATCTACTTATCTAACTACCTATTTAATATTTATTTATCTATCAACTAATTTCTTATCTATCTGTCTATCTAATACAATGTAAAAAGCATGGGATTATGTTCAAATTAAACTTTCAAAATCCTACAGTTTTCATTCCATTTATAGTTTTAATAAATTTAACCTTAATTCTGACATTATTTAACTATTTAAATTACTAACTGCGTTAATTGTAAAGCTTCCAATAGTTGATTTATTACAGCATTTGTAATTAATAAAACATGCTTCCTTATTTTTATTTGTACCTTTTCATTCTTCACAAATAATTGTTTATTCAAGAGAAAAAATAATTATCATTTGTTTTTTTTTTGTTTTTTTCGCGCTTTTGTTTTGATATTCAAATTAAACAATGTGGAATAATATGTTCGCTTTTATTTTGGCAAAATAAAGAAATAAATAATAGGATAGTTATTAAATGCCTTAGTGTAGGCTAATTTGGATATTCGCCTGTGCTTATTATTTATTTAAGTTATTCGTAAATTACTCCCTCCCCCAAACACTTTGGTTTTTTTCTTGACGTTTTTTGTTAATAAAGATAGTTTGTCTTTAATGGCATGGACAATAGTTCAAACTTTATCTTTATTTACAAAGTAGCGTTACCCTAAAAATAGCGTTTGGAGGGAGGGATTGACATTTTTTATTTGAATGTTCAGCTAGCGATGTACACTGAGTCTACATCATATATGTATAACGTATTAATCCACAATTGCTTTGTGATGGCCATACACATGTGAAAAAGATAAATGATCTCCAATATACGTATTTCATGCTAAACGAGCAGTTAGTCAAGATCATCATCACCTACACAAATATATAATCAGTGTTCAGTTTATATTAAGATATCAAATTTTCAAACATTAATGGACAGGCTTCACTCTACACCCAACCTTCCAACTCTTCAGCCATCCATACCATTGAGAACCTCATAATGGAATTTCCAATCCTTTGATTATGATGGGCAGAATCTGTAATATTTAAATGCAGGTATACTTTATATAACTACAGTTTAGATTTAATTATAGGAAATTTGAATCCAGATTTTCAAGCTCCATACACCTATCCAATCTATCTCATACAATCACTACACATGGCCATATACATGTGAAAAAGATAAATGAACTTCAATGTATGTATTTCACACTGAACTAGCACTTATCAGTTTGTCCAGATCATCTTCACCCACACAAATATATAATCAGGGCTTGGTTTATATTAAGATATCAAATCTTCAAACTATAATAAACATACTATACCTCTTCTGTGTATTTAAGTGATTATGTTTCTATGAATGAGGTGCTAGAGTGACTTAAAGTCAACATGGGCAAGACAATAATATTGGTATCATCAAAGAATTTGGGCATTTTACCATCTGATTTACAATGGTTTGAATGGCTGAAGAGTCAGAGGTTCAAGTAGAATCAAGCATGTCTATTAATGTTTGAAGATTTGGTATTTTAATATAAACCAAGCACTAATTATATATGTGTGGGAGATAATGATCTGGACCAACTGATGTGTGCTAGTTCAGCTTGAAATACATATATTGAAGATAATTTATCTTTTTTACATGTGTATGATCGTGTTTATTGCTTCTATGAAACAGATTGGATAGCTGATGGGATCTTGAACATCTGGGTTCAAATCCCCTATAATTACATCTAAACTTCAGGAATATGAAGTATATACATTACAGATTCAGCCTGTATCCTGCTCATCCCTCTTATGTGTATGCTGTTTATCAAAGTTTGAAGATTTGGGTTTCTTAATATAAACTGTGCATTGATTATATATGTGTGTGTGTGGGTAATGATGATATGGACCAACTGATGAGTGTTGATTTAGCATGAAATATATATATATTGGAGATTATTATATTTTTTCACATGCATTGTCGTATTTATCACTTATATGTGATAGATTGGATAGCTATAGGAAGCTTGAAAGTCTGGGTTCAAAACCCTATAATTACATTTAAACTCCAGTAATATAAAGTATATCTATATCTAAATATTACAAATTCAGCCTGTATCCTGCCCACCCTTCTTCTCTGTATTTAAATTGACAAGATTCTATGCATGGTCAGAGTGAATTCAATTCAATATGGGCATGACAATGATATTGTGATCATCAAGGGATTTGGACATTATATGATCAGATCTTTAATGGTATGGAAGGCTGAAGAGTTGTAGAGTGGAGTAGATTGAAGCCTGTCTATTTTTGAAAATTTTCCATCTTAATATAAACTGAGCACACTATATATATATGACATATTTTGTGGATTCATCCACATTAAAAAAAAATGTAAATATTGATATACCAACATTTCAACTTAATCACACAAGTCATCCACTGGGTGATAAAAGGTAGAAAGACAGTTGTAGAGATGATACAATCACTGATTTGACAAAAAAAAAACATTAAAGCTCCACCAATAGCAAAAATGTTAAATTAAGAATGTTTTTTTTTTTTAAAAAATCTTTCAAAATAGGAAGAAGTTTGTATATATCATCTTGCACATGGATACAATCTAGCCTTTTAAGTATCTCAATAGCTTCTCTAATTTTGCACTGGTAGAGATTATCACATCTGGATATGATCCTGGTACTAGAAAACCAATTTTATGACCTGAATCTATAGTATGGAGTGAGAGTGCTGATGGTGATGAGTTTTGTTTAACTGCATTAGCATGATCATTTCTCCTAACCCTAATGTGATGATTACTCATACCTATGTAAGAAGCTTTACAATTTTCACATGAGATTTGATAAACACCATGAGATTCAAGAGGGGTTGAATCCTTAGGTTTGGTTATTATATTGTTGATCAAAGTTTTGATGAGTAGAAAATGCTGTATATTATAGCATTTTAATATATGTCCAATACTGTCTGTAACTCCTTTTACATATTGAACACAAATCCTAATAGCTGATTTATCATCTTTTTGTTTCACATTTTGTCCATTTTGGTTTTGAAATAAGGTTATTTTTATGCAAATTTATAACTATTTGCCAATAAAACATTATTAATATGATTTATTTCTTCTTTCAGATGTAACTTATCTGAAAGATTAATTGGTCTATTTAAAAGAGTTTTGGCTACAGAAACTATCTGAGTTGGATGATGATGAGAATGCAAATGTAAATATCTGTTCGGGCGTGTATTCTTTCTGTAAATTGAAAAAGATAAACTATTGGGTGTTCTGGTGGCTAGAACATCAAGAAAAGGAAGTTTTCCCTCAAGACTTTGTCTCCACTGCAAATTTAATATGAGGATGCATATTATTTAAATGTAAGAAAAAATCATCTAATTTATTTTTTTCCATGTTGCTATATGATAAAAGTGTCATCTATGTATCTGAGTCATTCTAAAGCATGAGTTTCTATATTTTCCATGAATAAATCAGCTATTACTTCTGAGATAGGTGAGCCCATAGGAGTACCAAAAATTTGTCTGTAATACTGTTTATTGTATACAAAATATGTGTTCAAGAGACAATGTTTAATCAAAAAAATGATATGGTCTAGTAAATTGCAACGTTGTGAAATTATATTTAAAGCTTCATCAATTGGAATGTTTGTAAACAAAGACATGACATCAAAACTGACCAGAGTGTCATTAGCATTAGTTTTTAAATTTTTTAAAACAGAAATAAAATGAAAAGAGTTTTTAATATATGATTTAATAGATGGGATTGTAGGTTTAATGAAATCCGATAAATATCTAGCTAAAATATGAGTTGGAGATCTTATTGTGCTTATTATTGGATGAAGGGGGGGGGTATCTGATTTGTGAATTTTTGGAAGTCCATAAAATTTTGGACAGACACATGATTTTTCATGGGGGATTATTTTATTTTTTATCTCTGTTTCAATAGGCGATTTATTAATAATGGCTTTTGTTGTTTTTTCCAAATACATAGTATGAGCTCTTTTTGATAGTTTATAAGTTTTCGTACTTGGATTTTGCTGATGGTTTCCTGAAGGCTCCGGTCTATGTTGGTTTTAAGATAACGTCTCAAGTGATCTGCAGACACATCTGATAAGATTGTCGATATCCGTGAACACTCCGTAAAGCGAACAATCGGTTGCCTTCAGGGCATTCATCGGTTGCATGTGATGAAAAACAAAAGGATGGCCGTGATACACAGACTGAACACAGCATGTTTCTTGGTCCTGAAAAAAAATACAAAAAAAAAATTAGTGAAAATTAATACTGTGAATACAAAATATTTAAAATGTACATGATGAAAACTATTCAAAAATCTTAAAAATGTGGCCAATTATAACAGGTGGCGTGTAGTTGGTGGGGGCCTGGGTGTTTTTGACAAGCGAGCTTGTAGTACAAGATATAAAATACAAAATATAGCCAATGAATTTCGAAAAATAATTTGATATTTGTAGAAAAAACAACAAATTGGAAAATTTATGTGAAATAAAAAATAAGGTCATACAAATATAAAAACAAAAAATTATGGAAAATGTGCCGTTAATGGCGATCCATTGGCTAATTTTAAAACGTACTGTATAGCCAATGAATTTCGAAAAATAATTTGATATTTGTAGAAATATTAACCAAAAATACAAAAAAAACCCAACAAATTAGTGAAAATTTACATGCATGAAATACAAAATAAGGTCAATACAAAATATAAAAACAAAAAATTATGGAAAATGTGCTTAATGGATCACATTGCCTAATTTTAAAACCGTACTGTATAGCAATGAATTTCGAAAAATAATTTGATATTTGTAGAAATATTAACCAAAAATACAAAAAAAACCAACAAATTAGTGAAAATTTATGATGAAATACAAAATAATGTCAATACAAAATATAAAAACAAAAAATTATGGAAAATGTGCGTTAATGGCGATCCATTGCCTAATTTTAAAACTACTGTATAAATAATTTCGAAAAATAATTTGATATTTGTAGAAATATTAACCAAAAATACAAAAAACAACAAATTAGTGAAAATTTACATGCATGAAATACAAAATAATGTCAATACAAAATATAAAAACAAAAAATTATGGAAAATGTGTTAATGGATCACATAAAAATGTGCCATTAATCGATCACATGCCCTACTTTTACATACATTGGCTAATGAATTTACGAAAAATAATTTGATATTTGTAGAAATATTAACCCAAAAATTATTTACAAATTAAATATAATTAAGTGGAAGTTTGATAATTGAAGAAATATAAAAAAAAAATTTTTTTTGTAAATTTTTAAAAAAAAAGTTAATGCGAATCTACCATTAATCGCCATCTTGTATAAAATGTGGTGTAAGACGCCGTAGTTTCTACAAGCATTTGGTAATTTTAAAAACGGACTGTATATTGGTAATTTTATTAAAAAAATTATTGAAAATTAATTGAAGAAATATTAACAAAAATTGTTTGTACATTTAAAATAAAGATTTAATGCGAATATGGCATTAATGGTGACGTTACTTTTACATGCATTTGGATTACTTATTGTCTATATTCAATAATATAATTAATTCTAAAATTATAATTATTATAAAAAAAATTAAAATTACTTACAAATAGCGTTCACTGTGGAGGACTGAATTGGGATATATGTTCTAAAATTGCAGCGAAATATCAAGGACGCAATGGAAGAGCTGGAAAAAATCACTGTGATCAAGTGGATAGCAAAATCACAATAGACAGAAAAATCAAAAAATTTCCCAAACCTCTCTCCGAATTTTAAATCTCGCGGTTTAAAAAAAAAAAAAAATTGACTCTCTGATGCATTAATCACGCCAATCACTTCGTTGCCATGACAACATTGTCATACAAAGATCGTCGATGCCTACCGGAAGGGAAACCGGTGGGTCAAATACGTCATCAGGCAAATTATCCGTAAGTACTGTTTTATCATTAAGCAAATCTAAAATTTTATTATGGTAAATGCCACGATCCATAACAACAGTACCATTACCTTTATCAGCTGGAAGTACAACAATTGATTTGTCCGATTTTATATTATTTAATGTTTTTTTCTTTGAAATATTATTTTTAGGAAGCTTAGCTTTTTTTAAAAATATTGCAAATTTCGGCTCTAGCCTAATCAGCCGATGAAGAATCTATTTTATCAAGAGCTGATTCAACATTACAAACAATTTTCTCAAAAGGTATCTGGGAAGGTGTTAAAGCAAAATTAAAATCTTTTTCTAAAACTGAAACTTCATCTGTAGAGAGGGCTTTCTTAGATAAATTATAAATAATATTTTGATTTCGATACGTAATGTTTGGTGATTGTGTTCTAATTAGCATTTGTAATTTTTGCTTTGCTGTTACAAATTCCAAATCTTTAATCGATCTAAAATTTGCAATGCGATCAAAACTAGTCCACAGTAAGGAATAAACGTAAATCCAGCAATACTTTGCCAATTTTGTCTACATTTTTCCGAGTTTCTTTAATAAAAGAGTTTAAAATAATATTGCTTGTTTTCCTTAGAATTTTACTAATATTATAATTGTTCTTGTGAAACATAATTTTACAGCAAGTGGGTATAACGTTGTGATTTTTACACGCTAATAGAAAAGATAAATTACCAAGTAACTTACATTTCTTAATCCACATTCTTTCAAATACTCGAAGTTGTTTAAATATGTCTTTCTCATAGAGGTTAATAATGTTGATATTAAGATTTTCATGGGTTGCATAAATAAAAGACATTTTGCGGGTTCATTCATATTAAAAAATTTAAATATTGATATATTTAAATATTGATATGTGTGTATGTGTGTGATGATGATCTGGACCAACTGATGAGTGCTGATTCATCACAAAATATATTGGAAATTATTTATCTTTTTCACATTTATGTGGTCATGTGTATTTGTTATATGAGATAGATTGGATAACTGAGGGAGCTTCAAATTCTGGATTCAAATCCTCTATGATTACATCAAAACTCCAGGGATATAAAGTATACCAACATTTATATATTACATTAGATAATTTATTGTTACAAAATATAGTCTGGTGTAATTTTTAATATTCCAATTATCTATAAATAAAAATGAAAAAGGAATTGTGTGGATTAAGTTTTGTATCTAATTTCTTTTATAGAATTTATGTTTTAAAAAAAAATAATAAAATATTAAAAAAAAAATAAACTGGAAAATAAGTTTTTATATATTAAAATAAACAAAAATAAAAAAATTATAAAACTAAAAACTAAAATATGATCTAATTTATTAATCAAAAGCCGCTACTAACAAAACAAAAATAAATAAATTGTAAATTCGATGACTAAGTACATTTTTATTGTTTTAAAAGAACTAATATTAATATGCTATTTTGATTATATTTGTAACTTCTGGAAGGTTAAATAAAATATACAACTAAAATAATTGATATTTTATTTTAATTCAACTGAAAAATAAACAATAATATATATAACTTCATTTATCATTTGCTAGATAGTGAAAAAAATATTTTTATTTTATCTTCATAAAATTTTATATCACAGATTGTAACATATGCTAAAAAAGATAGAATTTGGCCATATTAAACCTACTACTGAAAGTGACAAAGGTTCACATTAATTTGACATTTGAAAAATATTTCTGATGCAATGTTTATATAGATATTAATTTGTTATAATATTGTAATTATATAAAAGAAAATCTCGCAACATAAATAATTGAAATCATAAATAGGATACAAAATTTATACCACAATTATTTTTTTCATTGAAATTATCATATTAAAAATTATAACAAAATGTCTTTCTGTTTTGTTATAATGTACTTTCACTTTTTTTTATGAAAAAAATAACATCAAAATTGAATTTTTAACAATTTAGACAACAAAATACAAATGCTTTTAGAAGATTGGAAAATGATCAGAAGATTGAAACAGATCGATGAAAGATAGTGCTTAACAAGAATGTGTTTAAATGTAATAACTAATCATTTAATACTGAAACTATTATAATAACATATTTAACGATTTAATAATCAATTAAATGATAAAAAATGGAGCACTTGTCAAATTGCTATAAAAAAAAATCCATTAAGTGCTTGAAATATTAAGCTTTCATTGTAAAAAAGTGAGAATCTACAAAATAGGACCAATGATAGCAGGGATATAATTCGCTTTTAAATGTAAAAATGTATCTGCAAAATAAGATAAATTTCAATTCTTTACAAAAAGCCTCATTGTTATTAAAGCCTCTTCTTGTGCTAACTGTATGAAAGATATAAGCCAATGTGTGAGAATAACTGTCATTATACAAACCAAAACACAGTTTGGAGAAGGAAGAACTCTTTCTGTATATCAGATTGACAACAAGCTAATAAAACTGACAAATAATATATTGGTGAATACTAGAATGAATTTAAAAATAAAAAAGAGAGTGGGACACTATTGGAAACATATTTATCATAATCAAATAGTTTGTGTCTCAGTATATTATACAGCATTTGTGTGATAATTTTGCATCTTTTTATCTACAACTACATGGGCATAATTTTCCAAAGTTTTAATTTTCTCTTGAAAATCTGTGCATTGTTTGTTACTAAAGAATTCTACCATCAAATACCTTGAATTGGTATGTTCTCCTATGGTTGATACTGAGCTCCACATTCTGTTCCTGGATAACTCTTTGTATAATATTTTTTTAGGAACCTTGTAGAAAGACAGATTTCTATCTGTCACTGCTAATATACTGATTTATTTGAGAAAAATCTCTTAAACAAAGTAAACAACTTTTTGGTATGGTCCTGTGATTTATCTCTTCCACTTTCTCTTTTGTCCAAATGTTGTGCAAAGGCTCATCAGCATCATATTCATCTATATTCATATCATTCATTCAGGTCATCCTGATTGGCTTTTCTAAATCTTGGAAGTTATTTTGTATTTTGTGAATTTAATTTTGCTATATTTGCATATTGGTGCTCTAATATTGTTATATGTTCATGATGTCTGATCCATGCCAAACTTTGTCTTGGAATCTGATCTTATATCAGGGTAGCACTTAAAAAAAACTGAGAATAAACCTACTTTTTGACAAAAAAAATCCATTTTTACTGATAGATGTGACCATTAACCATCTTCAGGTGATGTTTTAAAACTAGTTTTTTCCAACTCAGTAATCCCCATCCCCCACTTTTTGCAGGAAACTTTTATCTAATGCATCTAACTAACAGTACAGCAGGACCGTCTTTTCTTTATTTATTATTATTATTATTATTATTATTATTATTATTATTATTATTATTGTTGTTGTTGTTGTTGTCGTCGTCGTTATTATTATTATTTTCATTATTACTAGCAAATAATATTGGATCAGATATGTGATTAAACCATATAAATTTTTTTATAAATACGTTTTTTATTTAAATATTAAATGTTAAAAAAAATAATTAAAAAATAATTTTGATTTATTATTCCTGTCTTTTTAAACTTAACAAAAAAAAAATGCCAATATTAAATAATCTGATTAATCCTCATAAATTGTTTAACTTTATATCTTAATAATTATTATAGATAAATATAAAAGCAAGTATATTTCATTCTGTTATTATTTGGGATCTATAATATTTTGATTTTATTTGTAACTATGAATACTCCCACAAATTATAAATTTTTCTTCTTTTATTTTATTTTTTTATTTTTTTTTTTGTTGATTTTTATTCAATTCATAAGTAAAAATAAACGTAACTAGAAAATAATTTTCTTCTGTTTTATTATATTTTCTTCTTTAACTTTTAATTTGCAAAAATTCTTAATGCTGATATTTAAAAAAATCTGACTAAGCTCATGAATTGTTATTATTTGGTATCTATAATATTTTGATTTTATTTGTATCGATGTATAATTTAACACCAGTTATGAACTTTATTTATAAATATTTTTATTTTAAGATATAAAAAGCTAATAAAGTAAGGAGATGAATTAAAGTTAAGATTTTCTTTTCTTTTTTTATAAAAATATTTTGTTTAGTTAAATAATTTAGACATTCTACAATCCATTCTTGTAGATTTAGAAATATTAAGAATTTCAATTTTGCCCTGCTTTACATTTCATATATATTTTGTTTATTTATTTTTTTTTTTTGAATGATTTGTTGGTGAGGGATCATGTGATAAGGCAGCTAGAGCTTTGATTCAGTAAGTCTTTAGTTTTGTGTTTTCGGTCTTTATGTCGGATAAAATGATTAATGGTTTCTTTTTCGCTAGGTTGCATAATAGTCAAGTATTAGAAACTACAGATTTGAACTAATAATCTGCCACTGAACTATAATTTTCGTGTAAAACACACATGTAATTATATGATTGTATTACATTATAAAATATTAACAATAAATTGGGTTTTAATATAGATCATTACAGTATTCTATAAAGTAATGTAAATAACAAAAGGAAAGGAACAAAAATATATTAATTTCCTTCAGAAGTTTTAAAAAAATAAGTTTTGATATAGAAATCTTCTCGGTTATTTTTAATATTGAAATAAAAAATGCACTTAAAATACGGTTCTCATATTTTTCTTATAAAATCCGGTAATAGTGTTAAAAATCAATCACTGTTAAGAGGTATTGATTGTATTGATTTTACAGTTATTACTATTTTTCAATAATGAGTGAAATCATTATTGTTGATGATTTTTCTTCCACTTTTATATATATATAGTTTTTTACTATTCCAAAATCAATTCTAGCTAACACATCTTTTTTCAAGCTATTTCAATGTAAAACAATATTTTTATAAAAAAAAATAAAAAAAAATAAAAGATAAAACAAAATCTTAACTTTAATTTATCTTATTAGTTTATTGGTTTTTATATCTTAAAATAAAATCTAAAATTATTTATATATATATTCTGAACTGATCTACATTAATATCTGATACTAAAATAATTAATACATAAACCCTCACACCAGGTAAAACTTTTAATGTAATCAAACTCTGTACAAAATTTTCATTTGGAAATAACAGCAATGATTTACAGATAAGAATTATATCAGGAGTAGGTATTTGTGTTAGGTGTGTAACAACCAAATTCGTGTTGTTTTGAAAAATGATAATGTTTCATTATTTATGTAGCAAATTTTGTTTTATGTTTTGTTCCTCTGTTTTTTATTTATGTTCTTTCTTTTTATAAAATTCTTGCTTTAATTTACTTAAGTGGAAAAAAAAATCAGATTTCATAAATTTCTCATGCCTTCAATCATCTCTTCGCACCATTTGTAGTGCACTGTATATATGAATTATCTTGGATATATATATATTGACAATTTATTTAGACATATTAACTGAAATACAGGCTTATTATATACCTGTATCAATATAAGTAATATCTAGGGTATATGAGCACAGACTTTTACACAATCTACCATTCTCCATTCCATTGTATAGACATATATTGTATAAAGCTTTCAAAATTGATAAAACTATGATATGAATAGTCAAGCATTGGTGGTCGAGAGGTCAGCACAGCTGCCTTACAAGCAGTTGTCCCGGGTTAGCAGGTTCATTTCCCAGCCCATGCTATGACATATGAAAAACAAAACTACGATATGAGTATTTTAGCATTCTGAGAGGCATTAGCTAACTTTTTTAAAGAAGTTGTAGATTTAATAAAACCTCTTGAATGTGTATACAGAACTAAATTTGATTCAGTAAATATTTGCTCTGTTGGCTCATTCTGATTATACTACATCTTTTTGTGATCCAAATATATTGAAAAACTAGAAAATGTATATAATTGATTGGTTGTCAAAATCTGATGGCATCAGTAATTTTATTATTGCTGCACAGCAAAATGTTGAGATAATAACATTTTCTTTTCCATTTTTTTTTTCAAAACTATGACACATGGAATAGATAGTTTATCCTAACGTAAAGTCATTCCTACCAAAACTCAAAACATGTCATATTATATTGTAGAATCAGATACTATTAATGAAATTTATCTGAAATAATAATATGTTTATATATATAGATAGAAATCAATACACACCTGTGGAAATGTAGTTTATGGTGTGGAAAATAAAACCATAATACATAATATAATATTGAATTTAAATTAATAACATTTTAATTGGAATTCCAAAACCTAAACATAGGAAATTTATTAACTTTTAAAAATGTGTTATACAATAACATTTGTGCACCTTTGAATTGAGAAAATTTCAGGGTGAGAACATTTTATTTTTTGTTGAAAAGTAGCACTGCATCACAACCATACGAAATACTTTATGGACTTCATTATATAAATTAGTAAAACTAATATAATATCAATCCAATTTTAGGAAAGTAATCTGAGTATTGAAATAATATGTTATTGCATAAACTATGGACTGATGATCATCATTAGCATTCAATTTGAACAAATCATCACTATAAATAACCAAGATTAAATAAGAATTTAGGTATAGAAAGTAAAATAAATCATTAAATTACATAAATATTTTATAGTTACCAATAACTAAACCAAGAGAAAACTAATACACTCTGCAGTAAAATTATAATGCCACTGATAATAGAATCAACTCTAAATTATTGATAGAAACTATTTTCTTGTTTTCTAACCATAACTACTACTAAGAGTAACTTATGGGCACTTACTGAGTAAAAAAAATATTTAAAATGTTGTTGAGAATACAAATTATTGTTGTGATTACTAATTTCTTATTAATTCTCTGAACATGTTTATATTATTAGTGACTTGAATAAAGTCATCTCTGTTATTCCTTATTTCATTTTGCTAAAAATGAAAACTGCAAAGAGATGTTGAGATTTATGTAAATGGTTTTTAAAATTTTAATACTGCTATGTGAAGTTAAAAACTATATATTCTTAAGATAACATATGATGCTTTTTTAATTATAATTGTAAAGAAGGAGTATTTTGCTTTTGAAAAAGATTAAAAACTTTCAAATGAATGGATTTAGAGGCAATTTTGTTGGCTAATTAAGAATTTAATGAGAATATTCACATTGTTGAGGTTAAAGCATCTCCATTAATATTTAAAACAAAAAGTCTGGCTTGCAGCTAGGTGGCACTACTATATGGAGGGTTTTGCTAAGCAAACAAAGATTTTTCTTTAAATTTGTTTAGTCTGAGAGCATTAATATTTATTAATATTAATTATTATTGTGTATGAAAGTGTAATTAGTGGTTAAGAGTATTTGAAAGATTGAAAATTGTGTTTTTTATTTGTTTTAAAGTTTTTTCAGTTTGTTATTTATATATAGAATTTTTTTTAAAAAGTTATTATTTATTTTTTGTTTTATTTTATTATTTATATATTGTTATTTTATATTTAGAATTTTTATTATTATTTTATTTTTAAAAAAGTTATTTTGTTGATTAGTTTTTTGTAAATTTGTTATTAAAAGATTTACTTTTAAGAAAAATATAACATTCGAAAAATGTAAAATAAAGAATATGGATTGTAATTTGTATTTCAAAATGCTTATATAATCGGAGAAAAGAAATTAAATGTGCCGTGGTAGAATGTACTATATGTGATGAGGTTTATCACTTGAAATGTTTAAATAAGACTAGGAAGGACGTAATAGGTTTATGGTTATGTAGTCAGTGTATAAATATGATAAAAGAGGTGAGAAAATGTTTTCAAAGTGTAGATAGTCAAAGGATAGTGGGTGGAAAAAGTAATAGTGTAATGGAGATGATTAGTCAATGAATAAATTAGATAGAGGAAGAACTGAAGGATGTAGAAGTAAAATTAAAATCATTAGAGATAAAATGTGAGGAGATAAAGGAATTATAGAGTAGGAATAATAAGGAAGAAATAGATAAGGAGGACCAGAAGGTATTAGAAAATGTTATGGATGGAGTAGAAAAAGTAGATTATGAAACAGTATTGATAGGAGATTCACTAATTAGAGAATGTGGTGATATAATTGCAAGAGAAAATAGAAGTAGATATGTAAGAGTATGTTTGCCTGGAGCTAGAATTAGGGATGTAGCAGATAAAGTTAAAAAGCAATGTAGTAGAGATGTGTATGTTATGGTGGGGACTAATAATTTATTAGAATCATCAGGGAGAATAATGGATGAGTGTGTAGATTTGATTAGGAATTTGATTATGATTAAAGAAAGAGTAGGAATAGTTGTATTATCACCAAGGTTTGACAAGAGTTATTTGTTAGATAGGGCATGTTCTATAAATGAGAGATTGAAAAAATTGTGTGAGAGAAATAATGTTATGTTTGTGGATGTGTGGGATTGTTTTATTGGAAAGAGAGAGTTATATAGTAAAGATGGGTTGCATTTAGGAAAACAAGGAAATGAAGTTTTAGAGAGTTTGATTTATAAATATTTTTTTTCAGGAAACTTATAAAGGGGGGTGGGTTTTTAAATTGTAATATTATTAAAAAGAATGGATGGAATATAAGAAGTAAGCAAAAGGAATTTGATTTTGATATAAATATAGATATGGAGAAGGAATGGGTTTGTAAAATTAATGGTAAGAAAGTAATTTATAAATGTAATGGAGAAGAAAGAATTAAAAGAATTTATAAAAGAGTAGTTAGGAAAGAAGAAATTGTTTAAAATTGGGTTTTTGAATATGCAAGGTGGTAGGAAACCAGAAAAGTGGATGGAATTAAATAAACAATTGAAAATGAAGAGCTTGAGGTATTAGCAGTAGTGGAAACACATTTAAGAGGAGAAGAACCTATTTGGGAACAGTTGGTATGGCAGGGTATAAATAGAAAAGAAAAAGAAAAAAGGGGTAGTGGTATAGGTGTTATATCAAAAAAAATATTTATATATTGTTAAATGTCAAGAACATTTGTGGTTTGAAATAAGGTTGGGTAGACAAGAATGGATGGTGGCTATAGTTTATATAGCTACTGGAGATAGTCAAATTATATTGGAGTGGAATAGTAACATATATGAATGTCTAGTTAAGGATATACAAAGTTTTAAAGAAAAGGGGAAGAGAATAATGGTTATAGGGGATATGAATGGACATATTGAAGAAATTGATGATGTAGATAATAAAAATGGACAGCTTTTGAAGAATTTTTGTCAGAAAGTGAATTTGAGTATTGGAAATTTATTAAATATTTATGAGGGACAATACACATGGTCCAGAAATAATATATTTCACACAATAGATTATGTATTGGTAGAGAAAGAGGGAATAAATAAAATATGGAAAATTAAGGTGTTTGATAATGAAGAAAAAGTATGCACTAGTGATCATAATTTTATTGTAATTGAAATGGTTAGTAATGTGATGGAGAATAGAAATAAAAGTAGAAATAATAGTGAAAGATGTGGATGGAGAGTGAATGATAAGAATAAGTTGGAAGAGTATAAAATACAAGTTGAAGAAATAATGGAAGAGTGGGTTGGGGATGAGTATAAGGACTGGTGTAAAGAAGTGGAAAAAGTGGCAAATAGGGTTTTAGGTGAGAATATTCAGAAGAATAAAAGTAATAAAAAATGAGAATTAGTAAAAGTGTAAAAGAAAGGAAGGAAGCATGTAGAGAATATAAGTGTGCTATTAAGAATAAGGAAAGTGAAAAAGATATTAATGCTAAATGGGAAAAGTACTTAGAAAAGAAGAAGTTGGCTAAAATAGATATTTATAGAGAGAGAATGAAATTGAATAGTAAATTGTTGGAGGATATTAATAAAAGTGGAAGAGATGGGAGTAAAAAATTTTGGAATTATATTAAAAGGAGAAATGTAGGGGAGAGAGAGTTAGTATTACTAGATGATGAGGGAACAGAGTGTAGCTCTAGAGAAGATTTAGAGAGAATCTTAAATAGTTATGTAATAAATAGAGAAAAAAATGTTAGATGTGAATGATAGAGTGTTAGAAAATATGAAAGAATATAGTAATGGGAATATTAGGTTTTCAGAAAATGAACTAAATGAGGTAGAGAAGAAATTGAAAAGTGGGAAGGCAAGAGGTTTAGATGGATGGGCAGCAGAGATGGTAATGAATTTAGGATATAGGGCAAAAGTAAAGTTATTATCCTGTTTTAATAAAATGGCACAGAATAGAGTTTTCCCAAGTAGTTGGAGTAATACAAGAGTAAGGTTATTATTTAAAGGAAAGGGTAAGGATCATAGAAAGTTGAATAATTATAGACCGATAGCAGTAACATCAGTTTTATATAAAGTTTTCTCATATATGGTGGCTAGTAAAGTTGTAAAATGGATGGAAGGGAATAATGTAGTGGGGGAAATGCAAAGAGGTGTTAGATTAGATAGGCATATAGGAGATAGTTTATTTGTAGTTACACAACTTATGGATATGAGTAGGAATTCAGGTAAACAGTTATATATGAGTTTTATAGATATAGAGAAGGCATATGATAGAGTAAATAGAAATAGATTATGGATAAGTTTAGAAAATTTGGGAATGGATGAAACTTTAATAGATATTATTAAGAAATTATATGAAAATAATTATTATATATATATATATCAATTTGAGAATATAGAATCAATTAAAGTTAAAAATGGTGTGGGACTAAGACAAGGATGCCCTATGTCACCTATTTTGTTTGTGATGTATTTGAGTGAAATGGAAAGAGCAATAAAAAGATTAGGAAGAGGGATAGAGATACTGTTAATAGGTAGTAAGGGAGTATATATTTTGTCAGGTCTTTTTTTTGTGGATGATATATTTTTGTGTGCAGAAAAAAGAGAAGATATAGAAGTTATGTTGAGGTCATATGCAGGGGTGGGTAAAGAGATGGGAATTAAATTTAGTGAAGGAAAATCAAATATAATGATGGTTAATACTGGGGAAAGAGAAGATGTAGAATTTTTATTGGGAGATATTAAATTAAGTGTGGTGAATAGATATAGTTATTTGGGAATTATTTTAAGTAATCAGAAAAATTATTTGGATGAATGGGAAAAAAAAATTGATTAATGAAGCAAAGAAAGGAAAGGGATTGATAAAGAAATTAACAGTGTTTTCATATAATAAATATGATGTAGCTAGAATTATATGGAAAGGAGTAGCAGTAGCAGGGTTAACATATGGTAATGATGCATTATATGTTAGTAAAAAGATATTAAATTACTTAGAAAAAGCTCAAAGGGAAGTAGGAAGACATGCATTAAATGCAGAAGTATGGACAGCAAGGGAGGCAATTCAAAGAGAAATGGGATGGTCAAGTTTTCATATGAGAGATGCAAAAAGTAAAATGAAAATGTTTGGTAGATTGCAGTTTATGGATAATAAAAGAATAGCTAAAATAGTATTTAATTGGGTTATGAGTAAAGGGCAGGTAACAAGATGGGTGAGAAAGGTAATGTGTTATGCAAAAGATTTGGATAAAGAATTTATATCAGTATATTTGTACAAAAGATGGGATGATTGTGTTAAGAGACTTATTGAGTGTTATAGTAGTAAAAAATGGGATAAAAGAATAAATTTATTAATAAAGACTAGGGAGTTAGAGAGATGGAGAAATAATATGGAGAGTAAAAATAGTTTAAATATATATAGAAATAAACAGAATATTAGGTGTGAGTTAATATATGATAGTAGTAAGGAAAGTAGTTTATTGTTTAAGGCTCGAACGAGATCTTTAGCTACAAAAGAATATACACATAAATGGAAAAATATGGGTGATTTATTTTGTAAATTAAGAAATAGAAAATATTAGGCATTTGTTAATTGAATGTAAATGTTTGAAAACAGAAAGGGTACATATAATGAAGTTGTGGAAAAATAAATATAAAAAGAGTGATTATACAGAAAGTGAATTATTGGTTTTTGTACTGGGTTTGGGAAAAGATAAGGGGGATTTAGATATAAAGGTTATAGAGTTGACAAAGATTATGTTGTGGAAATGGGATAGAGCAGATTATGGGTAAATTTAGAATGGGGAATGTAAAATAAAGTGGCTAACAGGTTTATCTGGGCATAATTGCTGAGATATTCTTGACTTTGTTTAAGGAGAAGCCATAATACATCACATCACATCCTCTGTTTCAATAGTTGATGTAAGCATAGGAAATAGTGATCATGTGATATTCGTGGTAAAATATGGAATACTGCTAATATTCCTAGAAAATTTTTTAGAATATTCAGAATATTGTAATGATTTGAAATATATTTACAAAGTAGCTCTAGATAATTTTGAAAATGCTATAGTATTTATAATTTATAAAAATAATAGGATAGAAAATGTGCAATTGTTATAATGAAATAAGGGTATTATTTAATGCAGAAAATATACTTTCAGATATTTTAAAAATTAGGTTATATTCAGCTTAAATAAATAATTACAGTTTGGATTCAGAATGATTTTAGAAATAAAAAAAATATGTGATAATGTTTTTTGTTGTCACACAATTATCTTCTTTTATTTTGGTCAAAGCATTTGGCAAACATTTGTTAACTACATATTGCTATTTATAGTGTTTGAATTTAATTAATAAAAAATATTTAAGGGAGTGTTTAAAAATGTCTGCCTATATGTGGAAATTTATTCATGATAGTATAGTGGCTACATAAATGTATCACTGATATTGTTAATATTGGAAGCAGACATTTGGGAATTTGACTTTCTAAAAATATCTTAACAGTAACATGTAGTAAATTTTAACATTGTTTTTATTTTAGTTTTACACCTATTAAATTACAGTGGGGTTTTTTTTCATTCATACTTAATATCATTTAATTAAATTATATAATATTTGTTGTTTGAAAATATATTTATAATTTTAATAAATGTATTCAGGTATATAGATCAAATTTCCCAAGACATTTATGATATGATAAATGCTTGGTTAAGTGATTGGTTTTGTAGAATCGGAATACGTTTGCATTTGTGTTGTTTTTTTAGAAAAAAATCATATGAGTGTCAGGATTAAATTTAACGTTAATATTTAACTCCCCTAATCACAGTATTCATGTTCTATGCTGGAAACAATTTGAAGTGAATAATACTGATATACTTCATATTTAAGGTTAATTTAGTGTTATATGACAAGATAAATAAAATTTAAGGTTTAAGGTTTATAAAATAATTGCCGAATTAAACAATATAATATTAGTTATTTTAAAAATAGTGCGTTTGGTTTAATAGATATCGTAATATTCATATATATATATAAATCCAATATGTAAAGATGTTTCAAATATAGTATATCTTTGGGTCACTTAAAAAAAAAAATCAGTTTTTTACGTGACAGAGAAGCTTTACAAATTTCAAAATATTTTGGAAAAAATTACTCTCAAGTAAAAATAGTAACTTAATGTTAATACTTTTTTGGATCAATTTACAAACTATTTAATTAAAAAGGGTATCAAAATGCAGTTTGGTTGGAAGCTAAGTTTTTTGGGTTTTCTTTTTAAATTTGAATCATTTGAAATAAAAAATAAGAACTTCATGTTTTGGTTTTTTTAGATTTATAACAGTTTGACAAGGATTATTTTTTCAAGTTTTATAATTTATTTACACATCTTTCTTAAGTTTTTTTAAATCGGTCTGGGAATGGGGACAATCCAAGATAAAAATGATTTGAATGCCTTCTCTTGTAGTAGCATTTATCATAAATATAAAAAAAAGCTTGTTTAGAGCTCATTAACATGCTCTTAATTTTACATAAATATAGTATATGATAAATTAGGTTGATTAAATAATATTAAAAATTGCTAGATGCTTTAACAGCCATAGACGTTTGAAATAAATTCTGTTTAAAAACATGGGTTAGGTTAATGAAAATAATAGCTTTTTAGTTTAAAAAAGGATTAGATATTGTTGTTCTTCTGTACTTCTGTAACTGGTGCTGCCTTAATAAGTCAAAATATCATAGTTAGATTAAATAAATTTATTCTATATAGAGTTATTCTACCAAATATAATATCTAAAATCATAGGAAAAAATAATTGTTTTGGGGATATTTTATAAAATCCACCAGTAAATTCATTGTATTACTGGTGAAATATTGACTCTACAATTGTAAAATGATTTTTTTTAATATGACATCAAAGAGTGAGAAATAACGATTTACTAAAAAAAAAAAAAAACATTGTGATGAACTTAAATACAATTGTACTGTTAAATACAGTCCATTTAAGTATCTAAATAAAGACATTTTTAAAAAGAATAATGTGAAGGTTCTTTACTGGTAATACATAGATTGAAGCTCATGTAAATTGATTTTGCTAAACTCGAAACTCGCTGCAAACGAGGTTGTAATGTATATATATATTAATATTTTCATATTTATCCCAATATTCAATTAAATTTAAAATTTAATATATTATTCAACATGTAATTAATGGACTACCTCATTATGTAAATATTAAATTAATTATATTTTGAAAAAAATCTAAAAGTTAATTATATTTTGAAAACTCACTATATTAGTCTAGGACATAAATATTTACTGCTCTATAAAATTCGAAAAACTATTAATTATACATTTTTCATATTTATTCTTTACACAAAACAATTTTCTGTCTATAAATTTGATCAAACATTGCATCAATAATTGGTTTTCACTGGTACTTAGAAACCAATCAAGTAGATTAAATATTTATATATTGTGGACAATGAATTTATGAGAACAAAGTAAAATATTAAATAAAATAACGAGTGATTCATTAAAAACAACAATAAATTAGCTCAAATAATTATATTAATTATTTAATTTGACTCTTAATGACATGAGAAAAATTCAGATTAATAAATTAAAATTTGTACCCAATGCCTTAATCTGCGAAGTGAATATATAAAATTTTTAAAACAAATAGTACTAATGAGTTAGAATCTAATCTACCCAACAAAAATCTGTATACATATTATCAATTACAAAAATCTAATTATATGATATTAAAAGAAAGTTTGAATCATGAATAGAATCAGTACATTAACGGAAATACTTTATATATATGTATATAATTTTAAGATATTAAAATAAAATATCAAATTTCCTGAAAATATATATACAAATAATTATTGTTTCAACATCTAAAGGAGTAACATTCTTTTTTACAACAATAAATGTTGATGACTTTGAAATCATATTCCTATTTGAATATTAAGCTCATGGACCGATTCTCATCAAGTCATATTAATGGGATATGTTTATATTCTAGTTAAAAGTATTAGGCACTCGTTCTTGTTCATTATTTGATATTTATTTTTAACTTGTTTTGAGATGTCTATCTGAAAAAATATCCTAAATCCATTTGTGCTCTGAAAAAAATTTCAAGGTTAACATTGTCCAAAATTAAATCCAACTTCCTTGGACGTAGCAGATATATTTATTATATTATAAACTTTTTAATTTCCCTAAATCTGACACAAAAATAACTTGCAATAATTTGAATCAAATGCATAAAATGTTTTAATAAAAAATGCCCTTATTTTTAAAGTTTAAGGACTTTTTAATTAAAATCTTATAAAGTATTTTTTTTAATTATTTAATTATTTTAAATGTAAAATAAAGTAACATTTCTAAGGATTTCAAATTATGAGCCACATAAAATAAAAACTAATTTTAAAATATATCTAACAAGATGTATATAAATGTATTAGAAATGATTTGAACTCAGGTTTTCAAGCTCCCTACAACTATCTGCTCTACTTAATATAACTGATACTCATGACTAGATGCATGTGAAAATTACATTAAGTTTAGTATAGACAATATACATGTATTTCAATATATATATAATATTTTGAGATTGTTGCATTTATTGTCCACTGGTTTATTTCTAATGAAGATTTCTGTAAAGCTCAAAGGTCATTAATTGATCAATTAATACTTTCAATAAATAGTAAAGAAATATTAGCTTATCAAAAAAAAAAAAAAACCCATACATGATATAATTTTCTCTACTTTGCTAACTCTTGACAATATTTAAATTCAAAGTAGAAATAAAGTTTGAAAAATAATTGAAATGGAAAGTAAACCCATTAATAATAATGAACAATGTTTTATTGCCCTGATAGAAGTAAAGAGCTAGGGATGTGATACATGGACATTGAACTATAGTGTCAGGCATTCTATCACTGCATTAAACCATGCAAGGAAAGAAACACATTTTAAATATACTTCATATCATTCTTTTTAAACCATGTGAAATATTTTTAAAGTTAAAAAGTGAAATGAATAAGATTCTTACATGAAATACACATTACAATTTTGGTAATTTATGAGCCTTTATCAAAATAGAAAACTTTGCAATGAACATTAATGATGCTAAAAGTGATAACAAAGATTTTAAAGATTTATCAATTCTGTATTGTAGCAAAGCCTAAATTTCCAAAAGACATATAGAAGCCGAAAGAAGCACTCATTTAAATATTTACTCACACATACAAAAAAAAAAAAACTTAAAGAAAATAAAAATGTAATATTAAATTTTTCGTAAGTAAATAATAAAAATACTACGTTACAGTAGTTTGTTAAATACAATTTTTTTAAAAAAAATCAAAATAATAAAAAATACTGTATTTATATTTTTAACTATCAAATATGTACATCCTCTATGCGCTTGTTGTTTTCTTTTTTATTTCATGTAAATATGCTACTAAAATAAATTGGCATTTGCTTTATAAGCTTATATTGGTTTAACATTATTTCTTTTTAAAAAAGTAATTATTAATGAATATTTTTCTTAAGTTATTTTCCGTAAAGGGTTATTTAAAAGTCTTAAATTTTCAACTTCATTTTTTTTCCTTCAATTCTCCGCTAGATAGCAGTGATAGTTTCTATTAACTAGTAAAATTTTTGAAATTCGATTCGCCTGTTAGAATATCTCCAACTTCATTAATTTTATTCTACTGTTCCGTACTTCTTATATTAGACATAATTCACTTTTAAATTGATATTACTGTAAAAATAGTATCATTTAGTTACTTCGTTTAAAAACAAGTTTTTTGATTATTTACTTCCTTACGGAAAGGAAAAATTGAACGACTCTCGGAAAGAATTACATGTGGATTATACTTTGATTGGAGTATTTAGGGGTAAACCAATATCGCAATATATTTTCTCCTTTCGGATAAAACGTTACATTAGATATTTTTTGTTATTTAAATTAATAAAAGACAGGACGTTTTAAAACTGTTTGTAATAGGTAAGTTATTACCATTAAAAAGATAAAATTTTGTATTATATGTATCGTGTAGACATTTGTGTGTTAGAAAAAAAATAAAACTGGTTGAATAAACTTGTAAAAAAATATTATAAGATTGAACATATACGATGTCGTTGTTTTTTAATAATCTATGTCAGTAATTCACTTTTTATACTTAAATTTATCGATAGATTTATTTAGCAATATACGTTATTATTTTATTGATAGGTGGTTATTTTTCTAATTTATATACTTATAATTGAAAAATAAAACTTTTCTCTAATAAGTGCTTAGAAAAAGATATAAAATATAATACATATTAAAAAAATCGATATATATATATATTAGTCACACGTCTTTTATTTAATGAAGTATGTTTAATATACGTATATATTTTTTAAAAATAAAAATAAATAAATTATTTGTTTTTGAAATAAGTTTATTATTAATTGCTATCCAGGATGCTCACTTTAAACTGGAACTTGTATTAGTTTTGATCTATAAAAAATTTCAAATAATTATTAATGATATATGTATTATCTTTACTGTTATCAATATTTCTGTATACTGCTCAATCTCTAATTACAAACTTTACTTTTCCATTAAAAGTTATAATTGTTATTCCTCTATTAAGTGCATCGAACAAAAACATCATGTATTATTCTTCAGCTAAATGTTCCTCTTTAGCATATGTTTTATTGACTTTCTTTACTTTTACTTTTTAATATTACTTCTAACATTGTTTGTTGCGAAATTAACTTTTTTTAAAATTTATATTTAAGCTACTAATTAATTTATAATGCTATGAATATTTTAATATAATATTAATACTCCATATCCATTATTTGACGAAAAATTTTAATTGTAAACAAAAATGAGCACTAGGGCTTTTTTTTTTTTTTACACAAACACACATAACAATAAAAAATTTTCGAGTACAAATGTAAGGAAGAACCCCATTTATTTTTTTGTTAGATTTTTCTTTTTACAAATAAGAAAATTAAATTTATCGTGCGACTTTCTAATTCATAAACTGTTATTAATTATTTTACAACAACTACTAAAAACGAGTAAATCTATTTTTTATTCTTTTTCTATAAACTTATGTCAGCAATATATATATATAAGAATTATATATATATGTTAAAATACTGCATACTTGTATGCAAAATTAATAAAGCATTAACAAACTTTATCAGTCTTAATCTAAAATACAATTTATATTTATTTATTGTAGCATCAATGATAATATTTAAGTACCTTTTATTATCTCAGTATTTAACTATTAATTAACTATTATACAAGATATTATATAAAAGCCAAATTTTTAATTGTGGATTAAGACAATAGAAAGCTCTTGGATTAGTTATATATATAAGAAATAAATTAATTTGAAATTAAATGTCTTGCCTATTATTTTTATATTTTATCAGATACAAAATTGCTGAAAAACAATATTTTCTGGATACATGATTTAGACATAATTACTCCTGATCAACTGCATTGAGAGAAGTCTAATGTCATACTAAATATGATATTATTGATTGAATCTTTAATTTAGTAGTTTTATTTTAATTATAGGCAATTCGACCACAGACTTTCAAGCTCCCTTTAGCTACCTACTCTATCTCATACAACCAATAAACATGAAAAAGATAAATGTTCTCCAATACATATATTTCGTGCTGAACCAGTACTCATCATTTGATCCAAATCATCATCTCTAGACATATATATAATAAGTGCTCAGTTTAAATTAAGACAGTAAATCTTCAAACTTTAATGGACAGTCTTCAATCTACTCTTCCCTCTAACTCTTCAGCCATTCATACTGTTGAAAATTTGATGATGAAATGCTAAAATCATTTATTTTATCAAAATCTCATTTTTTCAAAGTATTTTGCAAGCGTAGAATCATTATCTAAATATATAATAAATAAAAAAATGACATTTTTTTCTTTTAGAAAATGAAAAACATAATTAAATTGTGCCTATATAAATCTACATAAATTATATATAATGTAGTTAAAATAAGACTGTTAATATCAAATATATTAAATTAATTATATTTAATTGCATAACAGTGATGATATTTAACCGGTTCGTGCGAACCGGTTCTTAAAATTAAAAAAAAATTAGCGAACCAGTAATTAAATTATCCGAAAATAAATTTTATTATTATTATTCTAAAAAAGTATTGAATTAACAAATTACTTAATTGTTTCCAACAATAATCTAGAACATTATTTGTATTTTTTTTTTTTTTTGTTATATCTAACGTAACAATGATTCTTTTTGAATAGATTAGGTTCAAAATGCTTTTTCAGAATAATTCGACTATACGATATTGCTCTTGGAACGTGTGATATGTGCTATGCAATTTGAGTGATTAAGAATTAATTATTCTGCAAGAAATAATTCACAAAATTTTGCTTTAAGTAATTAAATCCATTATTTATAGCATTTCAAATTAGTTTGTTTAAAAGTATACAAATAAAAAGTGTTATTTTATTAGTGACATTCCTGACTGCTGGAATATGAAATAAACCAATGAATTCAAAGAAAAATATTCTGGTTTACTTATTATTGGAAAAAAAGCTTGGATGTGATATATGTACCAAAATTGAGTCAATAAAAGGAAGGAAGCTCATGTGTCATAAGAATGGAGAACATGTAATATTGTTCCAAGTGGAAAAAATAAAATGGTTCAGCAAGCCTCTCTTCAAAAAAAAAAATTATAATAAAGAAACACTTTTCATCAAAAGCACAGCAGATATATGTGATGCAATTGAAAGAAAGTGCAAAAAATGCAATTTCCAAATCCATAGACAAAGCTCATGAAAAGTTTATGAGATCCACTTGCAAAATTTTCAATACGATTTACACTTTAGCAAAACTAAACTGACCGTTTTCTGATATTGAACATTAGATAGAATTACAAAAAAAGAATGGGTTAGATATGGGAATGGGACTCCATTCACAGCTGTCAAAATTGTTGAGCACATTGCAAAATGCATTAAAAAGGAAGTGTTTTGAAAAATAATAGATCAGAATTTAAAGATATGTGTTATAATTAATGAGGTATCAACAATATCATGCAAAACAGTCCTTATCATTTTTATTAAGATTGAAGATACAGATTTTTCACCAACAATTTTTGTAGATTTAGTAGAATTACAAAACAAAGATACTGAAACCATTTACACTGCTCTACCACAAAGTCTGCATTCAGTAGGATTTGATATTCCATATTTGAAGAATAATTTGATTGGATTTTGTTCAGATGGAGCAAGTATGATCCTGGGAAGGTGGTCAGGAGTGAATATTAAAATAAAAACCTACTATCTGGACATTATTATTTAGGATTGTTTGAGTCATTGCCTTCAGCTTGTGCTGGAGAATTCTATCAAAGTCATAAAGCAAGTGAATCACTTAAAAGCATTTATTGATGAAATATACAAAATCTTCCATCAGTCTAATAAAAACCAAATGGCACTGAATAAAATTTCAACCAATTTGGGAATTTAAATTCTAAAAATTGGTAGAGTTTTTGACCCAAGATGGGCAGCATGCAGTCATAGAACAGCAGTTGAAACATGATGAACCAACCTATCTAGTATTGTATGATTTTTTTTCCACTAATAAGAAATTTTCTGGAATGGCTAAACATTTCACCAACAAATATTTTATGAGAGATCTGGCTTTAATAATCGATATACTAGAAGAAATTTCTTTGTTGGCAGATGCTCTTTAAGGAAGAAGTATAAATATATTGTGTGCAAAATAATTAATTAAGAGACCAATTAAAGCAATTGAATATCTCAGAGAGAAGAGTGGTACTTACAAAAAAATAATAAATGAAACTCTCTCTTCTAAAGACTTCCAGCATATTAATTTTGTTGAAGACAACAAATGTGTGTCTTTCTCATCAAAAAAAAATACTGAATTTAGTGATAACAAATATGTCATTAAGATTAATGGATTGCAATAGCATAAGTAATAATATTCAAAATAGAAATCATAAAATTCATCAATTAGTTAAAATTGAAAACCCAGATGCTTGGAATCTGGAAGAAGCTGTAGTTCCCTGGAAAGAATTTGAAGAGAAATTACCAGATTTTCACAAAGCATTTCATCATGAGATTTCAGTTAATGATTTTCATGATTATGCTGAAAATGTTATGAGAAATCACCAGAAACATGTTGTACCTGAAACTATCTAAAGGGCTAAAAATATAATTAAAACCATTGCTGTGAGTTCTGCAGAGGCTGAATGAAAGTTTTCTGTGATGAACACAATTTATTCAGATAAAAGAAATCACATTGAAGTGAAAAATGTGGCAAATCTTTTAGTAATAAATTGGATCCGTCTTCCATTAGATCATTGGGATTGCAGTGACTCACTTCAAGTATGGCTAAGAAATCACAAAGCTGATGATGCTTAGTCAAAAAGCATCATCAACATGAAGAGACATGATGCAAATAGAATGTTAATATGGAAATATCTTGCCAAATAAATAAGTTGGGTTTTTTTTCCCATTATAAAAAGGGCTTAATTCTTTTTTAATTCCATAAGTGAGATTGCAAAGTACATCATAGTGCACATATGCACTGCTGCACTTTTTTGTGTATGAGGGAGGGGGGTCATGCAAAATTTCTGAGAAGTCACCAAATTTTTTTAGATATGAAACCAAGAAGTGATTTGCGTCCATGCTTAGAAAGAAAAAAAAAATAAACAAAATAGGTTATTAAATACAACCTGCCTTTAGAGAACCAGTTCTTGGAAATTTGGGTTATGCTAAAGTAAACTAGATAGGCTTTCAAGATTTTCTATGTTTTAATTGCTTTATATAAATTTTAAAGACTTGGACATTTAACAAGAAAGAAATTTAAAGGCTTCCTATTACTCAGCAAAGTATAGAGAGATAATATTGAAGGGTTCAAATTTGAAAGAGATGGCTAAAATTTAAAACAGTTATTGCTGTCATTATTGAAAGATATGTGGCTAAATTGCATCTATTTCTGAATGTATTGTTAAAAATTGGAATGCTGGTTGTAACATGAAAGGGTCAAAAGAAAATAATTGTTATGAAGAAAAAAAATATATTATTATTGAATGAAATGAGAGCAAATAGAGCTAGTTGGATATATTTCTTGAAGAGATATAATGAGTGAACAGTTGAATTTTTAATGTGTATTCTAAGAGATGGTAAAAGACTTAGAATGAGATTATATTTTTAGGATGGATAAAATAAAAGGAAATTTGTTGGTGTGATGTGGACAAACTAGGGATTGGTGAAACTATATTTAACTTGGTATGCACTTTATCATGCAATGGATCAATAATATTTTAAATGATCATGTTGACTTATCATATTGTGGTGTTTAAGATTTTCAAATGGCATGAATATATATGATAATAACATTATTCAAATCTAACATAATGTGCACATTTCAAAAACTCTGATTGAAATCTAAATTTAAAAGATTATTTTTGGTACTTTTATACAATTTATTTTTGTTTACAATATGATATTTTTATCTAAATGATCACTCATTATTGCTTGTATTTATAATAATCAAGATTATTTGCTGTAAAATGTTGTAATACATCATTATTATTCTGTTATAAATAATTTATTTTATTCATGATGCCATTATGCTATAGATAAGAATGAGTTATCATATGATGTATCTGTTGTCAAGATATCCCTTATAAATAAAAGATTGACTTCACTATAATCTAAGTTCTTAACAAGACAAGAAAGTTAACAATTGTAGCAGAGATTTTTATATTCCTAGAAGTTAAAAAAATGCCAGTAAATTGGAAAATATAACTTGTCTTGAAAGTAGATTAATAATAGTTATTTTAAATACTTTCAAATCTGATTGCTATGTATTATTATTCAGATAATAAATCTCATCAGGTTTTTATTTAAGTAATAATGGTAAGTATTTACAGTTGAATGTTTCAAAAAAGATTATTATTATTTTCTAAAACAGTTATATTAACTGGTTAATGGGATTTATTTTAACCTCTAGCAATTTAAAAATCATATACTTTTACAGTACTAGTATCAACTTTCTGGTTTGCATTAGAATATTGGTCCATAAAATATGGAGTTCTTTTATTTGTAGATGTTGCTTTTAACAATAGATTAAACTTTTGTGGTGTAGGTAATGCTGGACTGTTATTATGTGCTTTATATTTATGAACTATATAGCTTTGTGCAATATCAGATTTATTATATTTATAATATTAAAATATTACAACTGAAAAATAAAATTTACTTAAGTAAAACCATTATACTTTAGATGATGCATTAACTCATAAACATGCTTAGCAAACAAACAAAAAAAAACACCCACAGTATTTTAAGTTTAAAAAATTAAAAAAATTTTTTTTATTTATTTATCTGAACGCTATTGGCTCTCTAATTCAGCACACGTTTTTTTTTTTTTTGTGCAATAAATCAAGCCTCCTTAATTTTTTATCATAAATGATCTAAAAAATACCAGGAATCAAATCCATGTTTATATTTCTTTTCATAATTAAAAAAAAAAACAAATGCATTTGTTAAATCAGTTTTAGATGTTTTAGATTCTTTGTAAGTGAATGATGTTTTATTCTTGTTCTCAAATTTTCTATCGTTTCTCTATAGTTTATATATTTAGGCAATTCAATTGGCTGCAACACATTGTATTAGACCAGCCCCATTTACCTCTTTTATCTTTCCTATGGAGTCCTAAATCCACCATTTAACTTATCTGCACAAGTCTTTCCAATTTTGTTACCAATACTTAATGCATATGGTAGCTCCATCCATATTTTCGATTCTCATTCATATTTCTTTTAAAGCATTCAATATATCTAAATACATATGAGTTACATTAAAATCAGATTTTATCATATCAAAAATATAAACTTCCATGTTCTCATTTTAGTCAGATTCAAAGTTACATAAATATTTGTCTCGATACCAAAAATTTCCTCAAACTCGTAAATTTATGCGCAATTGATACATGAGAGGAAACAGCCTTTAACATTAAATGGTTTACTAGTCATTTTATAACACAATAAAATAAGATACTGCTTTATTTTTAAATCAAAGTAACAAATGTTAAGTCTAATTTTATATTTAATTACCAAAATCTCATTCATCTTTTAATATTTGCACGTCATACTTCGACTTCATCATAATATATACCACCAAAATTAATTTCAACCATTAAATGACAGTATTCCTTATGCATTTTAATATTAGCAAACAATTTATTTAAAATATCCCTCAATGGATGCTTATGGAAATACTACTTTCTTGGATATAATTTATATAAATATCTTTTAAGCATACATTTAATGAAATTATTTTTGCTAGATTTAATATTACAATTGTCTATTTTCTAGTATGTTAAATAATTTATAATCATAAAAAGAAATGTCTATATGTTTCTAATACTGGTATTAATAAGGTGATATATGAGAAAAGAAATGATGGGAAGGTAAAACATAGGTTTAGTTCATTACCCAAAATAAACGTGATGAATCAGAGAACCAATGGTATTCAAATAAGCAAAAAAAAAATGTTATTGCTTGTTTTGATAGTAAAATAGGGTATTTTTTGTTTGCTTGTTTTTAAGCATGATTATAACGCTAATGTTTTGAAGCATACTTGTGTTTTTTTAAAATTGCATTTTGTTTTTATTTATTTTTTTAATAAAATAAACTTTATTAATAACAAATTATATACAAGTATTAATATATGTGATTGAGAAAGAAAAGAATTACATGACATATGAAACATAACTTATAAAATTATAATCATTATGACTATTGTTTGAGGACAGATGAAAATGATTCAATTTTATGTAGATGAATGTATAATTTATATGCTTTATATCATTTTAAAGTAATGAATAATTAAGAAAAATATTTTTGCCAAATTTTGATAATAGTACTTCTAGATAAATATTTTACAGCATATAAATATAAATAGCTCAGTTTGTAGAGCGTTTGCCTTAAAATTTGATATACAAGAATATTGTCACTGTGCATATTGGCCAGCAACACCTGAAGAAGAGTGGAGAATAATACTGCTCGAAACTTTGTATAATTACTAACCTGTGTGTATTATATAAATCTTTATTTTTTTTAAGAACATTGTGGGTTTTTTTCCTCATGTGTCATAGCATCAGTCAGGAAGCAAACCTGTTTTTTTGTTGTCAAAAATTACAGAATAGTGAGCAAGCCATATGATTCTAAGAATGTGAATAATTACTATGGCATTATAAGGGTTTAAAAAAATTAATATTTTTCTTGAGCAATTATTTAAGATTAATTATTTGTTTGTGAAATATGAAGTGAGTAAGAATGAGAATTATATACAAGTTTGAAAAATGTGTATTATATTTCTGGATGATTATTACACAAGGCACAACTGGGATTCAGATTTCATTTAAAACTGTTAATGAGGAAGGTGTTGGTAGGTATTATGTAAGTAATAAGTTAAATGGAAATTTCAACCATGATTAACTCCATTTAACTTTAAAATTAATATTTAAGAACTTACAAAATGTAGAATAATTACAATATAGCACAGTTTTACATAAGTTTAATTGTTACTTATATTTAAACAGCATAAACCAAAGGTAATTCACATTTAATCTCATTCAATATTACCAATCTGAGACAACATTATTACATTAATAATAATAATAATAATAATAATAATAATAATAATAATAATAATAATAATAATAATAATAATAATAATAATAATAATAATAATAATAATAATAATAATAATAATAATAATAATAATAATAATAATAATAATAATAATAATAATAATAATAATAATAATAATAATAATAATAATAATAATAATAATAATAATAATAATAATAATAATAATAATAATAATAATAATAATAATAATAATAATAATAATAATAATAATAATAATAATAATAATAATAATAATAATAATAGAGGAGTGCGCATGCGCCAGCTGGTTTGATGATCGTAGATATCGGTAGGATATATTATATATTTCTAGTAATAATAAAACTAAAAAAATTTTATTTAAAATAAACCGTATTGTCTCTAAGCAACCCAATATTCAGTATATATAGTTTTTTAAACTTAAGAAAACTCCTCCGACGAGGAATTTGTGTGCAAGCGATTTTTTTTTACTTCATTATGGCGATCTCTTTGAACGCAGCAAGCATTTCTTATGCTGACGCAATCAAAGCATCCACTAAAAAAGGAGATTTTCCTCAGAACGTGGGAAAAAATCAAGC